>PVJH01046249.1:0-11949 GCA_004026705.1 Nesogale talazaci | reverse complement strand
CGCATAGAGCCACGCCTAAAATAGGCTATAAAAGCTTTGGGTTTCTCCTCCTCGGGGTTCTTCTTTCGCTGACCTCCTGATAGTGAGGCGGCTTCATTAAACTTTGCTGTAAACGCCATCAGAAGAGTCCTGACCATTTATCGCGTCGTGTGTTGTGTGTTCCTGACCTGATCCGTCTCGGCGAGGGGCGCGCGACACAGAGCTGCACCTTTGGACTTTTGAAGCTGTAGATCTCTAAAAAAGCAGAAGCACTCATCTTTCTCCAGGAGAGGATGGTGTCTCTAGTGGTGGATTTGAAGCAGCCCAACACATTGGCCATCAAGCCACCAGTTTCCATTCTTTAGTCATTAGAAAGATATTACAATGAAATATCATTTCAACTCTGCAAAATTGAAATGACCCCAAAGCAAAGCACGGCAAATTGAAAATCTAAGACTTGATACCTTTGAATTGTGCTATTGGTCTTAATACATGAAGCATTAAAAAACAGTATTGGAAGAAGTACAAGAATGCTCCGGAGAAGTAAAGATGGTAAGACTGTCTCCACAATTTAGACTAGGACTTCTTAAATTCTTTCAATGTATGACCCATTTCAGTCCCCAAAATTTGTAACATGGGCAAGCATTGTCAGAACAATTCACTAGTTACATACTTAACTTTGAGTTAAATTTTGGTCTTTTGGTGTTCAGAAACATTTTAGAATTGTCAAATTTCTCAAAACCCCCACAATAAGTTATGCTTCACCATATGGAGTTGAGACACACAGTTTAAGAATCATTGGTTTAGACACATTATGAGATATGACCAGTTCCTAAAGAAGCATCTCAAAATTGAGGGTCTTGGGACATGAAGTTTGAATTGTCTTCCTCTAAGAAATTTGTTAACTTGATTAGGTTGTGATTTTTAGTATTATATTATTATTCTGCATTTTTAATTTGATGTAATTATTCTATGTGTTATCAATCCTAACCTCGATGATGATAATGAGACAGAATTAATGGTAGTTCTGTAAATAAAGCTGGAAGTAATCTGCAAGATTTTATTTTATTTTGAAACAATATTTTCAATGATTAAATAAATCTGTAGGGTTCAGAAGAACTTACTAAAACCAAGAATTAAGAGACAGGAGTGGAGTCCTTCCTTTGTGTGCAGGCTTCTTGCACTGGGAAGCCTCTCAACCCATGGAATTATTGATTACTGGGGCCTTTCCCCAGATATGGCAGGAAGAAAGACAACATATGGATTTGGACTTCTAGCATTCTATAATGAGCAGAGACAAGCTTCTAACTGTGAAAGTCACTTATTTATAGTAATGTTAGAGTAGCACTAGAATTAAGACAATTCTCAAAAAGCTGGACTAGCTGAATGACTTCAATAATGAACTCAAACATTGCAATAATAGTGAAGCTAGCTCAGCACAGAGATCATTTCTTTCTGTTGTACATCCAATCTCTTTGAGTTATAAGCAAATCCACAGCACCTGAAACAGCAACAATGTGAGAAATCCAACAATAATATTTTATCATTCAAATGCATGATACAGAAAAATAGTTATGATTTATATTAACTATATATATCCTACATATAAAAATGTATGCCATCTTATGAAATTTTAAGAGTATAAAGTATTCATTTTACCAACTCTTACTTGTTACTTAACTCACAAACTAGGACCATCATCTTTGTAAAATAAATGTATAGCATTTTATTTGAAAATTTCCCAATACCATTTATAAAGCTGCTATTTAAAATGTTCAAAATATGCTCAATTTATTGATATAATTTTTACATAATTGCTTAAGTTTGTTTGAGGCTCTGTATTTAGCATTTATTCATAGATAAATATTATCAAAATCTGAGTTAGAGATTGAACAGACACATTCATATGGACACTATTTGAATAATAAAATACCCAGTGAAATAAAATACATTGAATGATGATGATCAATTTAGAGGAGCTATGTTCATCTGTCTGCTTCCTTGGCAATACATAATGTTTTCTAAGCTGGTGTTTAAACCAATTAGTCAGTGGAAAAGGAAAAGGGGTAAAGAATAGTATAACGAATATGAAGAGAACAGGTTTTGGATTATTTCTGGAAGCTGACTTTTTTGCTCAAAGAAATATTGAAAACCGGTGAGATCAATTCTCTACTTTTAGTAATTATTAAACTGAGATCCAAAATGATTAGTTTAGTTGTCAAAAACTTAGTTGTTTTGTTAATCAGTCTTTCAATTAATGTTTAAAACATTAAAGCATTGTCTAATAAAGTACTGGAAAGAAGACTTAAGTACTAAAGCTAGTAAGGTTTTTGACCAGTATAAATAGCAATATATAAAACAGCTATATTATTACACAATTGAGTCTGAAGACTGATACTTCACACTTTAAATTGTTTAGGTGCTAATTGTGATGACCTAACAGGAGGCACAGATGCACTTCATTATCAACATTTTGAGTATGTGAAAAAATGATAAATGTCTATAATGACGTTCTATTCTACCTAAGTCACTTTGGAAGCAATGTGTCCCTCTTCTCTGAAAGTACATCATAGAATTGGGCAAAATATTTCAAAGATTAATAGCTTGTCAAGGAAAGCTCACACTGATAAAAATGATCTGTAAAAATGTATATCCCTATGTTTTAAATTATTTTATGCAAAATGAGAAGAACTGCAGAGGGTGCATATAAGATTTTAAATGAATAAGGAATGTGTCAATATTTCATTTAAAGGTTTCATGAAGAATGACGGTGGAATGTTAAAATAGAACTCTACAATCAACTAATATTTTAGAAATTGCAATCCAAGTGTAGCACGTTGGAATCACCAGCTGACAAACTGGCATGATGAGTCAAAGAAGATCTTGCAGAAAGTATGACAGCTTTACAGGTAGATTAAATTAAAATCTATCCACATGTAAAATGAAGGGGATAGAAAGAATTATTTTGACTCGAATGGAAAGCGTGCATATGAATTAAGAAATTTAAAATGTTAGTATAAGCAGAAAAATCTCATCATGTGCTATAGTACATTAACCCAGACTGCCTGGTCTCTGAAAAACATTTTCTACCCACTAAAAATATTTCTTGAGAGTGTGAAATAGAATAGCAACAATAACCTTTTTCATAACAACACTACAGCAGCAACAATGACATATATGAGCATTGTTCTAGGGTCTATCTTATAATTTATTATTGAAATTAGAAATTTATTCTTCCAGAGTTATTGGAAATGCAAGTATAAATAGTACGGAACTAAAAGATGAGGTAACTATTCTCTAATTCACAACATCTAATATAAGTATATCTAAGATAGCCCAAAGTCAAAACAATCTTCACACTTGACTCCAATATATTTTTAATAAATGTTTATTTTTCAACAGCATATTTTTGCAACAACAAAGATAAGATAAGAAAAAATAAAGCTTGATTGAATCCTATGTTTCTACTCAAGGGTATAGAAAGATGAAAATGGTTTTCCTACTACTATTGCAATAACCATTGCCACAGCATCCAGGCAATGAGTGAGTTCACAACTTTACTTTCACTCATTAAAAAATGGAAGTTATAGGCTGATTCATCCTTGATATTGAAAACAGGAGTCTGGTGGGGGAAAAAATGAGACACAACTCATTTCTTACCTTCCAGAAATGGAGCTAAGCACTGGTATGAGGTGCTCAGATTCAAAAATCAGGTGGAGATTGTTGGGAGAATGATGGATATATAGCAGTTTAGATAAGGACTGAGAAAGGATTAAGTGATCCTGTGGTGAAGCTTTCAATCACCACACAGTATGAGGATAACTGTGACTATTAAATGTGTTGTTGTAGCTGAATATGTATCTTTTGAACAAAATAGTTGAGTAGGTTTACACCTGATGAATGTCTTCTTTTACTTTGCACAGTTCATTTTTGCACCTCTCTCTGTCCTCTTTTATTTTACTATAAGCAGTAAGTAAAAACCACAAGGTTCATTTAAGATCTTGGCTACTTGACTGAAGAGATTTCTAAGAACATCTAGAAGAGACCAAGCATTTTCGGCTCAGCTCTTTGACTTCATCGTTTCTTCCATGTACCTTAGTGACACTATGATCAGCATCAAGTTCCAGAGTTTCTTGTGACATCCACATTGATCTTTTCTTTCTTCTTGTCTTTTTTAATGACCTTTTGCTATCTTCATGTATGATGTCATTGAAGTTCTCCAACAACTTATCAGGTAAGCTGCTTTGAAGTTCAATCTGTCAAATCTGTTCTTGAGATTGTTTTCATTTTCTTCAACTTCAACTAGAACTTGCATATGAGCAATTGATAGTCTGATCCTCGGCTGCCCCCTTCCCTGGTTTTGGCCATGATATTGAACTTCTTTGTCTTTTTTTTTTCCTCACAGATATGGCCAGTTTGTTTTCTGTGCATTCCTTGTGAAGTCCACATGAATAGTCGATTTTTATGTGGTTTTAAAAAGTTATTTGCTATGAAGAAGTCATTGGTCTGGCATTATTTGTTTCATGTTATCTCCAAATTCATTTCTATTACCAAAACCAATTTTCACCTACTATTCCTTCCACTTTATTTCCAGCATTTGCATTCTAGTCACCAATTACTATAATGCATGTTTGGTCAATTTCAGAGTGAAGATGTCAATGTCTTCATCACTAGCTGTAGTTTTGGTGCATAAATGAATAATAGTTGTATTTCCTATTTATCCTTGTATGTGCATAGATATGTTTTTTTAATAGGCAGTAATATACTTCAAGGTTAATCTTCAAATGTCCTTGTTTGACAATGAAGGCAACACTATTCCTCTTGAATATGATATTCTTGTCATAGTAAATCATATGATTTTCTAATTCAAATTGATGAATACCAGTCTATTTCAGCTCACTAATACCTATGGTGTCGATCTTTATGAATTTCATTTTCATTTGGTTAATTTCCAATTTTACTAAATTCATACTTTTTATATTTAAAGTCCCAATCATTAATAGCTTTCTGCAGCTGCATTTTCTTATTCGAAATCATGCTCACCAGCAAATGAAGGTCCTAAAAACTTGACCTTAGAAGAAATTGCTCCATCTATATCACTACAGTCGACTGCTTTAGGAAGATATTTCTTCTTCGAACTGACCATTGTGGCTACCATGTGCTTATGCTAATTTCATGATTGAGTTGTAGGGGTGGAGTCTAGCCTATTAATCTGGAGATAGCCATTGAGTAGCCAATGAGGCCTCCGTGTGAGCATGGTTTCTCCTGAGACTCCTGGGAAATATTTCCTTCGTGGAGATGAGAAACTATCTCCCCAGTTGTTGGGAGTTAGTCTCAGAGATGATGAATTATGGACAAGACAAGATGACAGCGTTTGAGGAGCTGAAGGAGCCAGAGGAGAAGAAGCCACACGGCCTTGCCCTGATGAAATCTGACCTCTGAAGCTGAATAAGCTACATGGCGATCCCTGCCAGGGATGAGTTGCTTCTAGCACCACTTGATGCTATTGATGGACCCTGAGCCTTGGAAGCGAGGAGTCATGGGGAGACTCCTGCGGGCACTGGGACTCTGCACCCACTGGCTCATGACTTTGTGAGTTGGAAGGAGACTTTATAGACTGATATCGGGCATATGGGCTAATATCAGACTTATGACTTTGAACTGGACGGGGCTATCTCAATGTCCATTCCTCTTGTATATAAACCTTTTCCTTATAGCCATATGAGTGTCTATCAATTTGCTTCTCTAGTCTACCCGGACTAACACAGACTGCAAGTGCCTTCCAACCTGAGAAGTTCATCTTCTGGCACTATCTCTTACAATTTTCTGCTGATATTCAGACTTTCAATATAGGACAATGTTTCTATATTATCCATAAGGTTTTCAAGTAGCCTGTTTCCTGATGTGGATATCCTAGTCCTTCTTGTAGCCTGTTCTTACTTGAAACTCTGCTAAAGCATGTTCACTTTAAGCAACCCGGCAGATATCCAGAAGTGCCTGTGACACATTCCAACATCACAGAAACATGAAAACCACCACAGTTGGACAAACTGATAGAAAAGAGTTTGAAAATAAAGGGAACAACTGGAAGGCAATAGAGGAAACTTTCTAACATGATATAAATAATATTTGAACGGATTTGTTGTTTTAGTTACATTTGTCAAATGATTAGAAGTGTACATCATATTAGGGCATTTTATTTTGTCTACAACATCAATAAGCAAAGTAGAACTACAATAATAAAGTGCATAAGTAAAATAACATTTTTTAGTTTAAAATCTCTAATTGCAAGGCAAGAATAAAAATCTATGAAATTTTTGGAATAGAATAAATAGTAGGTAGAATATTTAGTCAAAAGAATTATATTACTTCAAAATTTAAATACAGTTCTATAAATAAGCCAAGACCTAATCGCTTACTCATGTTTAAAAATATCTCTACATAAATAATTTAGTTACAGTATAAGGTGTCAGATTAAGTACATCCATTTAAAATAAATAGAATTATACCACATAGTAATACCTGTCAATTTTCATTTAAAATTTTTGAATGTCCACAAATACTCATATTTAATTTTTCATTATTTTAATTCTCAGAGGGTATTAATAAAATAGACATAATCAATTTGACTTAAAGTATTTTTATTTTATTAGAAAATATATTGGAAATAGTTTAAAACAGAGAATGACATTTTATAATTTCACTTCATAGAATGATTGGGAGATGTTCCTGTATTTCTTCTTCTCCTAAAATGAGGCATAGCATGCAGTCACTAAGAATTTGGTTTTTGGAATCACCTTTCAGACTGTTGTGTCTGCATGTGAACATATAATGTAAAAGAAGAGAATTGGATTTTTTTCTACAATTCATTCCTCTTAAACTGTGGGAGCTCTGTTTGCCTTCAATGGGGACTTAAATGAGTATAGTGAATATCTGTCCATCTGCTTGTCACAGATGTTACACTTAAACAATAACCACCAGAAAACAAATGAAAAACAAGCTCAAAGTGTTGCAAAGGATTGACAAGCTACGGCCTTATATTTGTCTGGAGAAATAATTGATAATAATACTTATGGAAGTCCCTTTATCTTTTCTTAAACAGCACTATTATCAGCACATTAGCAAATCACACATTTTACCTCTTATCACAAACTCATACCTATTTTTATAATAGTATCTATGATCACCTCTATCCTAAGAAAATGTCTTTTGTGCTCCGCAAATAACTTTTATTTCAGGATACATCTTTGAGCAATACTGAGCCAGATATTCTTTAAAAATAAGGGAACATGCTAATTTAAGCTTTTTATGTCAATTAGATAAAAAGAGAAAAGGTGATTTACAAAAAATCCATACCCTGATCAGGTTTCTTTAAATTAAATATTGGGATTAAAAATGTATTATTGATTCCAAATGAAAAATCACAATACTTTTCAATGTAACTACCTACCTTTTGTAAATTTATCTTAGCTACAATTTTATGTCTATTTATTCTCACACAATCTTTCACTCAAAAACCAGCAAATCTCAATTTCCCTATGACATGGAATATTTTTTATTTCAACCCCATTTATTATAGCTTCTCATGAATTAGCATGTAGGTCTTTCCATTCTAACGTTTTCCATGCTGTGCAATGATTTTTCTTGTCAAGCTTTGATCCCCAGGATTGGCCCACCGCCTCTCTCCGGGACCCTCCTGGACACTGGTTACTTCTGCTGCATACTCTGCATTACGGATGGCAAAGCCCCAGGATTGACATCGCTCAATAATTTCACCGCTGGAGGAAGGTCAGATAGCTTCCTTTTACTGGCAGTCGACACATTCTCCATCTCTTTCTTTCTTTTAGAGTGTTCTGCTCTTGCTTGCTGCCTGCTGTCAGAGGCATCTTTGGTCATCTTTTCAGAAATACCTTTCATCGGAGGAGTAGAAGGCTGCTTCCTTCACCAGGAGCACTCTGTGCATTTTCTGTTTGTAAACACATCACACATCAAAACATATTTTTTTATTTTATTAAATTTCCACGCTCATTATCACATTGCCACAGTGTTACTTAAACTAGCTAATGTTTCTCTTCCCGGTTTTGACCATTTTAATAAACACTGAGGTTTCATTGAAATTCTTAAATTTTGAATGTACAAATTTCTGTATCATATTGACAGTCATTCTTGATGTACCAGCTTTTCTTCACATTCAGTATTATATTAGTGTATGATATCCTTTATTCATAAATCTGTTTCTCAAACTCTAAGGATCCGATGTGGCCAAAATTTAGATGGTTGTGGTTTCATGCCTATTTTGGATATATGCCCCCTAAGGGGGCGGGGAGGGGGGTTGCTGGGTGATATGGTAGCTCAATTTCCATCTGTTTTAGAAATTGCCAAAATGATTACCACAGAGACTGTACATACCTAAAGAACCACCAGCAGTGGAGGAGAGCTCCTGCCTAACCAGAGCCCCTCCCACACTTGTTATTCTCAATTCTTATGGAATCCTTGCCCTCATTAGGGATCAGAGTTAGACTGGCTTCGTAGAAAGAGTTTTCCGTTTTATTCTATGTTCTGGAAAAACTTGTACAGGTTTGGTGTCATTTCTTCCCTGAATGCTCAGTAGGATTTTCCTATGAAGCCATCTGACCCAGAGGATTTATTTTTGTTGATAATCCCTTAATAAGCTTGTCTATTTCTTCCACTGTTATGGGTCTGTTGAGGTTTTTGACATCCATCTGGAATGTCCACGTCTTCCAAGTTGTTGAATTCATTTGAGTTCCAGACCTTCCTAGTACTGTGTAATTATCCTTTTGATTTCACTAGGCTCCATGGTAATGTTCCCTGTTTCATCCCTCATCCTTGCAATTGACATTTGTCTCTTCCTTTCTTTGGGTAGGTTTGCCAGCAGTCTATCGATTTTATTAATCCTCTCAAAGAACCAACTTTTAACTGCATGAACTTTCCCATAATTTTCCCATTTTCCCTCTCCTGTATGTCAGCTCTGATTTTTATTATTTCTTTTCTTTTACTATTCATAGGATTGTTCTGTTGACTCTGCTTTAATTGGTGTAAATTTGGTGCCAGCATATTGTCCCCAATCCTCTCTTCATTTTTATTTTTCATGTGTGTATTTATTGCTATAAATTGTCCTCTGATAATTGCCCTTGTTGTATCCCATAGGTTTTGGCACATCGTATTTTTATTCTCATTGGTTTCTAGAAACTTCCTGATTTCACCTCCAATCTGTGTCAATACCCACTATTTTGCGATAGAGAATTATTCATCCTTCATTTGCTTGTCCTGTTTTTGTCACGATCCTCCTGTTGATATCCAGCCTATGGCACAGTGATTATAGAGAGATGTCTGTATAATGTCTATGTACTTGGATTTACTGAAGTTTGATTTGTGTCCTTTGCATGTGGCTTACCTTTGAATATGTACCATGTGGGCAGGAAAAGATTGTGATTTTTTTTTTCATTTGGGTGTAAAGCTCTGAATATCTATTAATTCAAGTTGTCAAGTGTTCTTTAGCTATATAGACTCTTTGTTGAGTTCCTTTCCCAGTATGCTGTCTTTTTAAGAGAGTGGTGTATTATAGTAACCAAATATAATTATTGAGCCTAGAATGTCTTTTTTCACCTTTTGGAATGTTTGCTTTATGAATTTTGTGGGTCACTCATTGGTTGTTTATTTATATATTATGCTTGCTGGTTTTTTATCTACTTTTCCCTTGAGCATTATATAGTACCTCTCCTTGTTGCATGTTATGGCCTATATCTTGCGAGGAATTTTGTCTACTATTAAGATCACTACCCTTGCTTTTCTTTTTCATTGTTTGGTATATTTTTTCTCCAGTCTGTAATTCTCAGCCTGTTCTTCTTTGCAAGCTTAAAATGTGTCTCCTTGTAGGAGAAGATCAATGGCTTGTGTCTCCTGAGACAGTGTGTTGGCCTCCACCATTTAATGCCTGAGTGCAGGCCATTGCTATTCAAAGTTATTAATCCACCTGTGGACCCTGTGGTGCCATCTTGCACTTTTATGGGGGTGTTTTCCTACCTAGCTTTCTTGTCCACTTGTGTTGTGTGTGTGTATCATTTTTGCCTGTTTTCCACTATTGAGCCAATGCTATCCGGGAGGATGTTTTCTCTTTGTGGCCCCATGGGTGGCTTTGTTTATGTGATGGTGCCTTATTTGCACTTGATGAGTGCTGATCTGCCCATGCAGGATCAGAAAGTCCTAGCCTGTGCTAGGGCTGGGCTTCTTTTTGTATTCTCTTTGAATTTTTCCTTTCTGTGGGAAGACTCTGGCTTCTCCATCTATCTTAATAGATAATTTGGCTGGTGAGTTAGTCCGGATAGACTAGAGGAACAAATTTCAGAGACAAGCATATAGGTATAAGGAAAGGGTTTATATTCAAAAGAAATGTGACACTAAGAAGGCATCCCAATCTAGTGCAGTGCAAAGTCATAAGTCCAATATTAACCCATATGCCCAAAGTCAGTCTATTAAATCTGCTTCTGACTCAGGAAGTCACAGGTCAGTGGGTGCAGAATTCTGGCGCTGGCAGGGGTCTCCCCATGGCTCCTTGCTTCCAGGGCTCAGGTCCATCAACAGCATGCCACTCCAGCTTCAGAGGTCTGTCTTCATCAGGGAAAAGCCATGTGGTCTCTCCGCTGGCTCCTCCAGCTTCTTGGACGCTGCATCTTGTATTGCCTGTGGTTAATTGTCTCTGAAACTTACTCCCAACAACTGGGGAAGATAGCTTCTCATCTTCACGAGGGAAATACCGTGAGATTTCCCAGGAGTCTCAGGTGAAAGCCATGCCCACACAGAGGCCTCATCAGCTACTCAATGGCTTTCTTCTGATTAACAGGTCAGACTCCACCCCTACATTTCAATTATAAAATTAACATAAGCAGATGACTGCCACAGCCGGGTATAGTATTCTTGGGTTTGGGTTGTGCTACCCCATTCCCTCCTGTTCTACATTGTGTCTGCTGATAGATCTGAACAAACTCTTATACATGAGTATGTTATTTTCTATAGCTGCTCTTATTATAGTCTCCTTTTCCTCATAGTTGGATAATCTAACTATTATATGTCTTGGTGACTTCTTCTTGGGGTTCAGTCTGGCTGTTATTCTTTCAAATTCCTGAATTATTTCCTGGTTTTCATTTATTAAGTTGGGGAGGTTTTCTTCTAATAATCTCCTCACTATTTTTGCTATTGAATTCTTTGTTGTATCTTGTTTTGGCAATCCAAGTTTTCTAATATTGTTTCTCTTCATACCTTACATAGCTCTCGCATTTTCTTTAGCATCTCTGATTGTCTTATTTGACTGCTTTTTCTGTTTGGTGAGATCTGCTTGGTTATCCTCTAGGTCACTAGTTTGATTGTCTGCCATCACAAATCTGTTGGCAAAGTCTGTCAATTTGCCACTGGATTTTGTTATTTCATCCCTATGTCTTGTATTTTCCTGTGGTGTGTTGTCGTTATCTCCTCTATCACTACATCCTTTTTCTGAATTGCTTCCCTCATATCCTGTATGACTCCAAGCAGCATTCTGAAATTTTCTGTCTATGGCTGGTCATTATCAGCTTCTTCTATGTAGATTGTTAGGTTTATAACATCTTCCGACATTGTCTTGTTTTTCCTGCTTTTTTGTTGAGCCTTTAGAGCTGGTTGCTGTTTATGTGTTGTGTTAGAGGAGCCTGGGGCCATCTTCCAGAATTGATGAGCCCTGGGCTCTCTCTTAGATGACTTTTATGTGTGCTTCTACAAACTACCTGAAGTTAGCTGTACTTGGGGATCAGTCTACTGCTGCATGTTCCTGTAGTTTTACCTTAGCTGATAAATATTTTGTTACATGGAATGTAAGTTAGATAGTTCTTTCATGAGATGCTGATTGGGTTGTTGAGGGCTTGTGAGGGTGGCATTTCACTGGCTGATCTCTAAGCAGGCTGTATTGTTTTGTCTCACAGG
>PVJH01046248.1:0-11936 GCA_004026705.1 Nesogale talazaci | reverse complement strand
CTGTAAATCATATAATATATAATTTTACATTAAAATATATCGTTTGAGGCTGAGCCCCGGTGGTGTAGTGGTTGTGCGCGGGACTGCAGCCTACTGGGTTGGAGGTTCGATTCCAGCTCCCAGGAGCAAAGGCTGGGCCTCCTACTCCCACCACCTGAGGGCAGTGATGCCTAAAAAATAAATAAATAAATGAATAAATAAATAAATAAATAAATAAATAAATAAATTTTGAAAATTTTATAAAAAAATATATTGTTTGAGAATGATGAGGGCAACAAATATACAGATGTGCTTGACACAATGGATGGATATGTGAATTGTGATAAGACTTTTAAGAGCCCCCCAAAATGATTTTCTTAAATAAAATGTAAAATATAATAAATCATCTATTATAATAATATAAATATAATATATTCTGTATAATGTATATATGTGTATATACATACATCTGCATATGGGGCCTCACCTCAACCCGGTATCACCCCCCATCTGAAAGCAGACTCGAGAGAGAGACAAGGACAGGTGGGTGAGTTCCCAGCCTGTATTTGGGAGGGTGGCTCCAATTGGTGTGACTCCTTTTGCTGTTGTGCTTACAGCTCGTGACACTGTTTGAGCTCGGGCACTTCGTGCGTCCTCAGAAGCGGTGCATACTCGAGTGTGCAGCAGGTGGACTAGGAGCTAATAAAGAACGAAAGCCTAGTGCAAGCAGAACTTCTCTCTGATACCCCAGAGCTGGGCGCGCACACACAATGGAACGAAAGGTTCCTGTAAGCCCGGAGGGAAACGGACACATCCCAGAGTGAGTGCTACAGGGATGCGCTAGAGTTCACAGGAAAAAAATGATGTTGCCATTTGACGTGATTGCAACTCGTTCTCAGCTGTATTTGGAGGGAGAGTCCTACACTCAGAGAAAAACGGCCAGCTACGCTTAAACCTCATGTAAAAGTGAAGGCAAGCGCACTGCCTTCAGCGCCACCCTGGAGGACAGCGTAGAACCGCGTAGGGTTTCCAAGGGCACCTACCGTGAGGACACGTCCTTCTCTCCCCGGTGGGCGGCTGTGGCGTCGGAACACACAGCCCTTTCACTTCACAGCCAAGCCCTCTACCTACTGTGCCTAGCTCTTCAAAAGCTAATGTCACAGCACATCAGTTATTCCGGAATAAAATACGCAGACTCTATATTTATAAACTCTCTCTCTCTCTCTCTCTCTCTCTCTCTCTCTCTCATTAGGTTTCTCTGTCTCAAATTTAGGTCTTCAATGTCAGAGGATTTGAGGAGCGCTGCCTCAGTTTCCTATTTAAAACTTTCCTTAAGATTTTCAAAACCCACTCGTCCCTTTCCAGAAGACACAGGGAATCCCTCGGTCAGAACCAAGTTACAGTGTGGATTGTGATGAGTCGTATGAGCCCTCAACAATATGATTTTTAAAGATAGAAGAAGAAGACATAACCAAGTTACATTTCTAAATGTCAACGTCTGCCACAGGAAGGAAAGTCTATACAACACAGTTCCCGGGCAGGGGGGATGCCCCGCACTGGGCCCAGGGGGCATTTGGAATCTCGGGTCCGTGGGTGATGTGCGCGCCAGGCTGTCCTCACGAGGCGGCGAGGCGGTTATCGAGGCTCCTTGCATTGTGCGGTGTGCGGTTGCTCTGCCCTTTTGAGGCCCTCTGCATTGCCAACCCTGAGTTTAACATCAGCTTGTACCTGGAAGTGATGAGTTCCTTGTTTTTGACACGGGGAATTCAATGATCCGCTGTTAAGGATCAGCAGAAAGAGTGCCAGCCTGGAGCTCAGGTTCCAACCAAGCTGAACTTTGCCCCGGAGGCGATGCTGACTCAGAGCGACCCGCTAGGGCAGGATGCAACGCCCTACCCCCCCACCCCCACCCCCCGGGAATTTCCCCTGCGGGAACGATGGGCGGTTACGAATAGCGCATCTTGAGGATCGCAGCCCATGGTGTAAGGGTTAGTCGCTGCCTAAATGACTTCAGAGACCTTCAGTTCCAAATCTATGAAGACAAGCAAACGGCCCCAGTTACCTCTCCAGGAGCCTACCAGTCATAGAAGTCCAGAAATCTGTAATGTCACAGGAGAATCGAGGTGGCAACGGAAGTAATTCTCTTCTTTTTCTCTTTTCTTTTTCCAGTGATTTTATTGGGGCTCTTCTAGCCTTCCCCCCTCCCCCCCAGCTCTTATGACATTCCACACATCATTTGTATCAAGCATATTTGTACACATGTTGCCGTCTTCTTTCCAAAAAAGTTTCTACTTGAGCCCTTGGTATAAGCTTCTCTTTCCCTCTCCTTTTTTTTTAAAAAAAATAAATCATTTTATTGGGGGGATTCTCTTGTTTTGCATGTGGATGCTGTTGTTCAGTGGGCGTTACATCGCCTCTCTCCAAGCCATGGAGGTGAACATTCATGTCTACCTTTCAAAACAAACAACCTGGATTCTAGATCCCGAATTCTTATCTCTCACCAAGAGTTTCCAAGGCTGTGTCGGGAGCCTCCCTGAGCTGCAGGATCATCCACATATAGCAAACGCTCCTTAGAAATCGACCCGCAAACTGCCAGCTAAAATCTGAGTCCAATCACGTCTCAGAATCACACACACACACACACACAAATTTCTAATGATCAAATTCATGGTCATGGCACTTTAGTTCACATTTCAGATAATAGTGGTAAAAGGGACATTCTGCTGTTGTGAAGCTCTAGCTGGAAAAATAAATGTGAATAAAACTTCCTCCCCCTCTCCATTCTGTTCCAAAGTCCTGTGGAATTGATTTTACCACCCCAAGCCCCACTGGAACCCATGGAGTAAGCTCCCAAATTCTTTCCACGGGACTTGGCGTTGTAAAATCATTGGATTGGCCCGCACTCTCCCATTCCTTTCAGGGAACGGAGAAAATGTGTCTTTGCTCTGAGCAGGGGTGAACAACAGCCTAAACTCTGGTAGGTTACACCCTGTGTTTTCAGTATTATCTTGTCAAGAGGAGCTATTATCAAGTCCCAGATGAGCCAGGCAGCACTACCCTCAATGAGGTGTTTAAAACGGCCTTCCCTGGTGAGAAGGGAAACTCGTCTTTTGTTCCCATCTTTAAAATTAACTGCATAGTATTACCACTATCAATGAGGTGTTTAACATCAGAATTGCCTTCCCTGGTGCGAAAGAAAACATTTACTTTGTTTCCATCCTTAAAATTAATTGGGGTTTTTAAAAACTCATCCTTATTCAACCAATACTTTCATAGGAGGAGGGAAGAGAGGGCTAGGTGGTTTTTAAATGTTGTCCTCAAAGGTTTCCAGCATTTTCTTACTGCTTTAACACTTTGCTGCCTCCTGCACTTCACTGTGCCCCGGTTATATTTTACCATGGATCCTGGGAAGGGCGCAGCATTTGATTCCATTATGCAGGGGGGTGTGGGGGGCGGGGAACACCAGGGTCGGAGGCCACTAACAACTCTAACCTATTTTATAACATTCGCCACACTGCTCTGCCCCTTAGGGAGGAGTTATGTCGTAGACAGGGGCAAAACTTAAGAGAAGACGCCATTGGTTCAGAGAGTCATTGCTAGCTTATAAAATTTCCACTTGTTGGACCACTTGTTTTGTTAGGTTAAAGAAACTGCTCTTTACAACTTAAAATTAGACTGCTTAGTACTAATATTCAAAGGGTTTTCATAGACATGACTACAGAGACTTCCATTTCACCACTTTCCTCATGGAATCTTTGTATTTTCATGAGTTTTACAAAGACAAGTAAAAAAAGTGGCCCAACTAGAGTTCTAGTTTGTGCGTGCACTGTCATTTCCAAACAGAACAGGTTCCAGCATGTCTCTGCGGTCGGTGGGTGGCTGCAGCTCCATCTCTCAGTAATATTCTTGCCTTAGTCTGGTTAGCAGACCTTCTGAAAAGGTCCAATCCAACCAGGGACTCATCGAAGACTCTGCTGGGTGCAAGGCAGACCAGCTCAGAAGGACACAGTGACAGTTTAGGGGGCGAAATTCCAGGTCTGGGTAGAATTTCTCAAAATAAATGGACAATCACATGTATTAAGAAATTTTTTTAAAAAAAGAAAATTTAGAGCTGCATTACTTGAAAAAGAGCAGGTGTATTGAATTTTCCCCTCCATCACAACAGGGCTCCTACTCATTCTTCAAGGGCAACAAAGACTGTCCTACAGAATTTGGTTGGGAAATCTTACCCCATCTACCCACCATTCTTGATCTTGTCCCTTCAGACTTCTTGTTTTTCCCCAAACTCAAATAATGACCCAAAGTAACACAATTGGAGTCCCATGAGAGAGCCTAAATTATGCTTTTGATGTGGTGAAAATGAAAGAGTGTGAATTCTTCAAGGAAGGGATGAATGGTAGAAACACCACCTTCAGAAGTTTTGACCTAGGTGGAGGCTATGTCCCCCCCGCCCCCCACCAAATAGCTTTATATTTTTCCTCCATAAAGGTTGCTGGTTTTGTAGAATATTTTTTACTTACTCTCTTATAAACATCTGCCTAGCATTTGAGATGGTCTCAACAAAAGTTAGGTTTGAAAAACAAAAAGTTAGGTTTGGTATCAACTCGGTGACACCTGCGGGAATGTATGGATAGTGTCAAGCCTCTCAATCAGGATGCAGCCTATTGAAGCCTGCTTGAGGGTGTTGGTCTATTTAAAAGAGACCCTGTGGAGAACTGGCCTCTCTTTTGCCCTACTTCTTGCCTGATTGGATCCTGCTGTTGCCTTCAGGCCTACCAGCCCCTGAAGCTGCCAATGCCCTGTCATGGCCATACACCCGCTGATCTTGTATACACATGCTATGCACTCACTGGCCTGTGATTTTCCATTTTCCAGTTCCCCTTCCTGCTTCATTAGCTGCCAGCTGCATGAATCTGGAGAGGTCTCCAGCTACTGTCAGACCCATAGACTTGAGTTGGCCGAGCTACGCCACTTCCTTGATATAAATTTTTCTTTCTTTCTTTCTTTCTTTTTAGGAGAGCTTAAAGCAGGCTTTATTGGGAGCAAGTGGATGGGTTCAACAGCTTGTGGGGCAGCAAGCTGGTGAAGTTGCGCCCAGTCAAGGCAGAGGGGAATTTTTATTTTATTATTTTTGGGGGGTGGGGCATCACTGCTCTCTGGTGGTGGGAGAGGGGAATTTTTATACCCCCTGTTGGTCCAGAAAAGGTCAGGCTTTTCTTTGCAAAATAGGGAGGGGCAGGACATGCATGATGGTTGAGTTGAGTCGGTCCTCCTGTGACCTTGGGGAGGGGGAGGTCGTAAGTGACGGTTGAGTCGTTCCGCCTGTGGCCTTAGGCAGCTGCAGAAGGTCAGGGGCTGGGCAGTAAGCATTTCTCGGAAAGCAGGTGGTTCTGGGAACACAGTTTCAGCGGGGGAGGGACAGGGGCCATTGCCAGACTCGGACATTCTGGACTCGGCTTAATAGGGATAAAGGGCATAGAGATCATGTCTTAGCTACTTCCTGCTGCACAGGGATGACTTGGGGAGGGGAGATTAGGCAGAGCACTGGAAGTCCTGGTACGGCATGAGGCGAAGGGGCTGGTATTGTAGCATCATTTGATGTACTGCCACATGGGTGATTTCTCAGAAACATGTCTGTAGGAATCAGAGAAAACAGGGAGTGAGCATTAGAAGTATGAGAATTAGAAGTATTGGCCCTAACAGGGGTGCCAGGAGGGAAGACATTGAGGATGTCCACCAGGAGGAGGCTTCGGCCAAAAATTTTTCCTGGTGCAGTTCGCTGCTTAGCTTGTGGAGGGACTGGACGTGGGTTTCTAGTATTCCAGATTCATTGATGTAATAACAGCATTCTTCTTGGAGGAAGAGACAGGTGCCTCCTTTTTCTGCCGTGATGAAGTCGAGGGCTCCACGGTTCTGTAAGGAAACTTGGGCTACAGAGGTTATTTGTCTTTGCAAAGAGACAAGAGATGCTGCTGAGGTGTCAATGGCTAATTGGAACTGGGTGGTGAGCTTGTCAGTGGTTGAAACTGAATGGGCTAGGGCTCTGTCGCCAAGGCCCAGAGCTACTGCTGAGGTGGCGAGCGAAAGACCGACCGGCGACTAAAGGAAGAAAGACAGCCCTTTTTATTCGGGGAAGGTGAGCCTGGGTGAACTTGGGCTGGAATTCTGCCAGAATGTCTACTGTAAGTTGTGGAACTGCTACCTGGAGCACAAGCCTGGGCTCGGCGAGGGGAAGTTGAGGAGCCAGGGCCGCTTCAGTGGTCTGCTAACCCCAGAAGCTCAAGTGCCGGAAGATCCTGGGGCTCAGCTGTTCCGCATGGAGATGCCAAGGCGGGCCCAAAGTCGGGCAGTCCGACTTCCAGTGACTGGGCAGCTTGCACTGGGGGCAAGACCGGGTTGGAGATTTGGGGTTTGGGCAGGAGTTGGCCCAGTGGCCGTCTTTTCCACATTTGAAGCAGACACCTGGTGGTGTTCGTTGCCCACTTTGGGGGGACTGCGTAGATCTGGATTACCTGCCGGCCTTAGAGCGGCTCTCAAGGCTTGGGTTTGGAGACTAACCTTATGTTGAAGCCTAGCCTGATGGGACGCTTTGGCCGTCTCCTCTCGGGCGTTAAAGACTTTAAATGCCATCTTTACCAGGTCTTGAATGGGAGTTTCAGGGACGTTCTCAGTCTTTTTAAACTTTTTTCTAATGTCTGGTGCTGATTGAGAAATGAAATGGGATACCAAAACTGTGGTGCCATTTCTGGACCCGGGGTCCAGGCGGGTGTAGTAGACTAGGGCTTCCTGAAGTCTGTTAAGGAAGAGGGCTGGATTTTCATCCACCTGGTGAATAAATTCTCTGAGCTTATCATAGTTAACAACCTTATTAGGGACAGCTTCTATTCCTCGGAGAGGTACCTAAGCATGAGGTTTCTGTGTGGAATGTTAGTTCCTTGGCCCAGTTGGTAACTCCAATTAGGCTTCTCTCTGGGAATGGCATGTTCCCCCAGGGGAACAGTATTGTCTATGACATGGTCTCAGTCGGCCTGTTGTCTGCCAGCGTCAGTAACTCGGGTACATTTGTCAGGGTTAGGGTGGATGCTAGGATGACTTGAATGTCATGCCAGGTTAAGTCATAGGTCTGGGTTAAATACTGGAATTCTTTAAGTAATGGGAGGGGTCGGCGGAAAAGGACCTGAGGCGTGCTTTGATTTGGGAAAGATCTTGGAGAGAGAAGGGTACACGGACTCGGATGAGACCCTTGGTGCCTGCTACCTCTCAAAGAGGAAAAAGGGTAGCTGGCAACGGCTCAGCTGTTGACTGGCAGAAGCGCATGTGGGAGGAAATAGGTGAAGGGAGGGGAGGACTGAGGGCTTGGGGAGCAGGCTGGGGGGCAGGAGTATGGGCGGCAGAGGATGGCAGGGGAGGTAGAGGAGGAGCACTGAGGAGTTTTGGTGGGTCTTCAATGGTAGAGGGAGTTGCAGAAGACTTGGGTTGAGGAGACTAAGCTAAGAGAATTTTCGGGTGGAACAATGACTACAGAGTTCCGGACGGGAACACAAGTCCCCAAAAGCCTGCACATAGGGAACCTCAGACTTTTTTCCAGTGCGCCGGCAGAAATTGTCTAGATTTTGGAGAATGGCGAAATCAAAAGTATCAGTCAGGGGCCAATGTGACTGATTGTCTAGTTGGTACTGAAGCCAGGCAGCTTGGGAAAGAAAAACAAGTTTTTTCTTTTTCAGGGTCTGAGAATATCCCAATTTTGTAAAGTCTTTTAGTAGGCAGCCTAGGGGAGTGCAAGGGTCAATCTTATACTCAGAAGTTTCCACGGCAAACACAAAAAGTTTGGGCAATGGATAGGAACTAATTAAGCGTCCTCAGCTAGAACCTTCCAAAAATGGCAGAGAGATGGGGGAGACAATGACCGAGAAGACATCTCAACCTGGTCCTTCTTTCCAAGACCCCAGGAGTTGGTAATGGGGAGGCAATCCCGCCACGACCGTGTCTTGGACGGGAGACCTTGGATGGAACTCAGCAAACTGAAACCACGGGAAGTTAAGAAGCATTTACCAAAGGAGTAAGGTTATGGCACTTCAGAGCCTGATTAGAGTGACCTGCGGCACTGCGGGGCTTGCGCTGGAGATTGGGAGGGGAGAGGGGGGGCTCAGGACCCCAAAAGGGGAGGGGGAGCCACACTCCTTTCCTGGGTTTTGGCACCAAGAATGTTAGGAATTTTGTGAACAAAACGAAGGAAGAGTACGAATTAGGAGATATTGAAGCAGGCTTTATTGGGAGCAAGCAGACGGGTTCAACAGCTTGTGGGGAAGCAAGCTGGTGAAGCCGCCATAAATTTCCTTCTTATACATATATGAATATCACTGGTTTTGTTTCTCTAAGAACATAGCCTAACACAGTGCCTAAATTGAGCTGGAATACATTCAGTTTATACTTTGACTCCACGGGGAAGTGAAATTGCTTAATATGGCTCTACTCTCCATCGTGTTTCTATTCCCACCAAGTGACTGGATGGGACCATGTAAAGAGGATGAGTGGGGCTGAGCCCCGGTGGCGTAGTGGTTGTGTGCGGGACTGCGGCCCACAGGGTTGGCGATTCAAATCCAGCAGCAACTCTCCAGGAGCAAGGCTGGGCTTCCTACTCCCACCAGGGCAGTGATGCCAAAAACAAAACAAAACAAAACAAAACAAGAAAAACAAAGAAGATGAGGGAAACTCCCAATGGAGAAGATTGGTCAGTTTTGTCACTTGGTAGAAAGGGAGCCATTTCAGAAGTAGAAACCAGAGGCTCCCACATCTACTAAGAAGATCCAGGAATGATGTAATTTAAGATTCCTGTATGAAAAATCAGCAAAAGAGTAATGCCAAGACCATGCGACAGAGCAGTAGGTTACCCACACCATGGAATGAGTCGTCAAGTGCCTGAGGACAGGATACAAAGTGGGGTGCCCTTTGGGCATTTATCATCACTAGAGGTGCTTTGTTAACTCTTGCCCAAGCTGAAGATCATTAAACACACAGGAAAAAAGAAGTGGTGTCTGAAGAAGTTATGAAACCTGACTTAGTTATAGAGTCACTAAAGCACAAGGAAGATGATAAAGTTAAAGAGCTGGAAGGAAATTTTCAAAAGGCCACTCTAGAAGACAGTCAAATAGTATAAAAGAATGCTGTACCAAAAAGAACTAGTTGACAGTCTACCATTTCAGGAGGTAACATCTGAGCAAGAACTAGTGGTGCTGAAGGAAGAAGTTCAAGCTGCACTGAAAGCATTAGCCAAAAACCGGGTTCCAGGAATTGATGGACTCCCAATTGGACTGTTTCAACAAGCTGATAAAGCCATGGAAATACTGGTCTATGCCAGGAAATTTGAAAGGCAGCTACTTGGCCAACTGCCTGAAAGAGGTCCATATTTATACCGATTCCATAGAGAGGTAAATCAACAGACTGCTCAAACTATAGAATAATATCATTAATATCATAAGCAGTAGTGTAATCACAGGGAACTGCCAGCACTTCAGGCTGGAATCAGGAGAGTATATGGAACAAGGGATATCATTGTTGATATCGGATGGATCTTAGCTGAAAGCATTGAATACCTGAAAGATGTTTGCTCATTTTTATCGACTCTGCAAAAGCATTGGACTGTGTGGATCATTATAAACTATGGATAACCTTTTGAGAAGGATAGGAATTTCAGAAAAATTCATTGTGCTGATTTGAAACTTGTTAGTACATCAAGGGGCAGTTGTGTGAGTAAAACAAGAGAATATTTTTTTAATCATTTTATTGGGGGCTCATACATCGTTTTTCACAATATATAAATAAGCATACTCGTCACATGTCCACTTCTATTATTGTTCTCCAATCGTCCACCTTTTCCCTTAAGCCCCTAGTATCGGCTTTTCCATTCCTTCCCCGCTTCCCCTGGTCTCTCCTCCCCTCCAACCCTCAATACTTTATACATTGTTATTGTTTTGTCATATCGTACACTGCCCGACCTCTCCCCCAACCCACTCCTTTGATGCTCGTCCTTCAAATAGGAGCTTGTGTATATGTCCTTGAAGTTGGTTGCCCCCCTTCTGTCCATCCTTCCAGTATCTTTAATCTAACCATTGGCCCGAAGGGGCCCATCCATACTGGTTTCCTCATATCTCCAGCTCCCCTCTATGCCAGTTGTGACTTCTCCAGTCCATCTGGATTTGCAAGGTAGAGTTGGGACCATGATGGTTGGGGGACGGGGAGGAAGGCTTCAAGAACTAGAGGAAACTTGTATGCATCATCACTGCCTGGCTGCCCCCCGACTGGTCTGTCTCCTCCCCGTGATTCCCCTGTGAAGGGGTGACCAATTACCCACCAGTGGGCCTTAGGTCCCCACCCTGCTCTCCCCCTCCTATGTAATGATGTGATTCTTATTCTTCGGTGCTCCATATCTGCTCCCTTCGGCCCCTCTTGATCACGCATGCTGGTGTGCTTCCTGCATGTGGACTTTGCTGTTTCTGCGCTGAATAGTGACTCGATTATCTTCAAGTCTTTGAGATTCCAGGCATTCAATCATTTGTTAGCTGGGTACCATCGTTTCTTCTACTCTGTTTGCCTCTGTATCCATTTGTCATCAGCGATATTGGGAGTCAATTGGTCCATTGATTTTGATTTTTGTTCTTTGATACCTGATTGTTTCAGCACCTCATGATCGCACAAGTAAGTGATCTTCTTTTATGGTGGGTTTTGTTGCTTCTGAGCTAGATGGCTGCTTGTTTGTGCTCAAGCCTTTAAGACCCCGGATGCTCTATCTTTTGATAGCTGGGCCCTTCTGCTTTCTTCACCACCCTTGCTCATGCGCTTACATGTCCTCAATTGGTACACTGGGGATATGTGCACAGTGATATATGTTTTTTTTTTCCCGCCCCATTTGATGTCTATTGCCTAGACCTTTTACCACTTTCACCACCATCTGACCACGCTGGCTGTTGTGCTTCTTCTGTGTGGCTGTCTCTTCTCAGGTAAATGGTCTAATGTTTATCTTCAGGCTTTCAAAACACTTGATATATCCTTCGATAGCTGGGCACCTTCAACTTTCTTCACCACATTTGTTTGTGCACCCATTTTACTTCAGTGATCGTGTTGGGCCATTGAACCTCGAGGAATGCCAGATTCATAGAACAAAGCATTCTTGCATTGAGGGAGCACCAGGGTGAGGGCCCAAGGTCCACCTGCTACCCTAATATATGGCCTATAGATATGTTCTTAATTTTATTCCCAACTTAAAATAGTTGTATCTATGTACAGACATACCTATATTTAGACCTCTGTAAGTGCCCTTTGCCTTCTTGCTCTTTCCTCTATTTCCTTCCATCCCCCTCCTATCCCACCATCATGTTCCACCTTCATTGGCATTTCAGTGTTTTCTCATAGATTCATTGTCCTTGCTTAATCCCGACCAGAACCCCATACCCTCCTTTCTATCGATTCCTAACCACTTATTGCTCCCCCAACCCGTCCATGGGTTTGTCCTCCCCCCATTCTCCTCTCCTCTCTCGTGCCCCCAGGAATCATTTGCCCGGTCCTTTCTGTGGCGCAATGGGTCTCCAGAGGGATGTATTCCTCTGAGCATCATGTGTCGGCGTGGAGCTTGGACCAGCTCTCTTCTTCTTCCTCCCTTCTTGTCTTTGTCCCTGTGGGTGTGGGATGCTGGTCCCTCCCCCACCCTGTTCTCTGCCACACCCACTACTAGGGATGGAGTCCATCTAACTCTGGTTGCGTCTGGCTCTATAGCTCTCTTTTCTTGCATCCTTCCATGCGTCCACATTGTCCTCATGGTTGGGTGTTTCGTGGTAGGAACTGCTCACCCACTGCGGTTTCTGTGGAGACAAGACCCATACTCCCTCTCTGGGTGGATTAGTGCCCCATTCCCTCAGTTATCCTATCACTTTTGAACTCCCTTTTTACTCCCCTCCCCACCC
>PVJH01046247.1:0-11937 GCA_004026705.1 Nesogale talazaci | reverse complement strand
AAAAAGAAATAAAGAAAAGAATTAAGAGGCAAAAGACATTTATAGAAATATAATCATATATATAATAGGCCTATATACACATACTTAGGTCTATATACACACGTTTATATGCTAAGTATTAAGGTAGAAGATGGACATAGTACCTCTATTCAAGTCTTCCCTCAATGCAAGAACACCTTGCTTTCATAACTTGGCATTCTCTGATATTTCAGCATTGAAGCTGCAGCTTGGGAAGTGAGACATGCCTGATCATAGCTCAGAAAAAATGAAGATGGAGGAAGAGAGTGTGGAATGCACCCCGATCCACTGAGCCTTGAGGATGATATTCCCACTCAGAACAACCAATGCACAGAGAAGACCATATTGCTGGCCCCACTATGAGTCACAGCTTCCCATTCTGACACAATGTCCCACAGGCAAAACAGTGGAGAAACTGGGTCGGAATTGTACCCTGTCTGACCCAATCACACCATGGCAAAACACTAAGGGTGTGCAAGGGAGCATGGAGTTCCTGATGGAGTTTCAAGGATATACTCTGGGAATAGTGTGTGGCACTCATGCAACTCAACCAGGGGACAATACTAGAGATAAATGAACAAACCTTGAACTACTAACAGGTTTTTTTTTATTGTTATTTTATTTTTTTACATATATATGCAGTACATGGTTTGTTGTTGTTGTTATCATTTTATTTTCTTTAGTTGCTTTATCTTAGGATACCGGTTTTTTTCTCTGCAGGTCTATCTAGCTAAAATAGGCTGGATGAACAGTCTAGAGGAGAATATAATGGGATCAATGGTTCCAGAGGAGACTAAGGAGATGGGGAGGAGGGGGAAAGGAGGTGGTGTTGACCAACCCAGGGATAAGGGAGCAACAAATGATTCAAAATCAGTGACAATGTGGTTGTGAGAGGCCCTATAGGGATTGAGCAAGAGTAAAGCAACAGAGAGCAAATGCTGAAACTCTAGTGGAGGCTGAGCATGATAGTGGGACAGGAGGAAAGTAAAAGGAAATAGAGGAGAGGACTGGGAAGGGGGTGGTAAAGATATTTATAGAGGTCTAAATACATGATGGGGAAATAGATCTATGTGCATACACTTATAGGGTTAATATTAAGACAGCAGATGTTCTTTTAAATTGGCATTCCATGATGCTCACCTTCCTGACACGATCACTGAAAGCAAACGTGTGCATAAGCAAAAGTGTTAAAGAAAGCTGATGGTGCCTATCAAAATATGTCACATCTAGGGTTTTAAAGTCTTGCAAGTAAAAAAGCAGCCACCTAGCTCAGAAGCAACATAGCCCACATGAAAGAAGTACAATAGCCTGTGGGACAAAGAGATGTCTAAGGGACCAGGTGGCCGGCATCAAAAAACTAAAAAATTATATCATTATAAATGAGGAGGAGTACAGAATGTGGACACAAATGCCATCAGCAGGTAAAGTGACATCCCATTACAGAGGAGTTGTAGGGAGGAGACGAGCCAGTCAAGGTACTGTGTAGCAAAAATGAAACATGCAACTTTTCTCTAGCTCTTCAATGCTTCCTTCCACCCACTATCATGATGCCAATTCTACATTACAAATCTAGCTAGACCAGGGGATGTACACTGGAGCCAGAAACAGGGGCAATTCAGGACAGAGGACCCTTTCAGGACCAGGGGTGAGAGTGGTGATGCCAGGAAAATGAAGGGAAGGTGAAGTAGAAAGGGGGAACCTACTGTAGGGAGCAACATATGACCTCCTCTGTGGGGTACAGACAATGGGGAAGTGGGTGAAGGGACAATGGACAATGTATTATGGCAAAATAATGACAATTTGTAAATTTTAAGGGTTTAGAGGGGAGGTGGTGTCAGGAAGGAGGAGAAATATGGGGAGCTGGAAAGGGGGCCTAGGCAGGAGGATGCTTTGAGAATGATTATGAAAATACATGTGCAAATGTGGTCTGCAAACAATTGATGCATGTATCGATTATGTTAGGAGTTGTATGAGGCCCCAATAAAATGATTTATAAAAAGTAAAATAAATTTAACTAAATATAAATAATAAATAAAGGGCTGAGCCCCGGTGGCGTAGTGGTTGTGCGCAGGACTGCGGCCCACTGGGATGGAGGTTCAATTCCAGCTTCATGGAGCAAAGGCTGGGCCTCCTACTCCCACCACCAGAGGGCAGTGATGCCCACCCCCCCCAAAAAAACAAAGAAAATAATAAATAGAGCTGATAAAGCACTGGAAAAATTCACTAGTCTATGCCAGGAAATTTGATGGCACCTGATTGACCAACTGACTGGAAGATATCATTCTTTGTGCTCATTACAAAAAAATGTACCACAACTGAATGTTCAAACTATTGAATAATCATTGATATAGTGTTCAGAAACATCCAGCAATGGCTGCAGCAGCACGGTGACATGGAGCTGCCAGAGGTTCAGACTGGATTCAGAAAAGGACTTGGAACATGGTATATCATTGCTGATGTCAGATGGATCTTGACTTCAAGCACAGAATACCAGAAAGATGATTACTCATGTTTTATTAAGTGTGCCAAGGCATTGAACTGTGTGGATCATGACAAACTATGAATAAGCTTGAGAGGAATGAGTAGTCCATGACATTCACTATGCTCAAGAACAACTTTTGCATGAATCTAGAGGCTGTGGTGCCAACAAAACAAGAGACTGGTGCAGGGTTCAAAATCAAGAATGGTGTGCATCAGGGTTGAATTCTCTCAGAAACTTATTCAATCTGTATGCTGAGCAAACCAGACAAGGTGGACTGCATGACTTTCTGATGAAATAAAAGATTACAGACCAGTATGGATGACAATTAACTGTAAAGAACACAAAAAATACAACTGGAACAATAGAGAGCATCATGATAAATGGAGAAAAGGTTTAAGCTGTCAAGAATTTCATCATGCTTGGATCAAGCAATGTGTTGCATTAGGAAAATCTGCTTCACAAGACCCCTTTAGAGTGTTGAAAAGAAAGGATGTTATAACCTAGTAGTCAATAGAAATTCACATTAATCTTCCAGCTGGTTTATTACAGCATGCTCCCCTCACATGAACAGCTTCTACCATGACATTTTGTAAAGAAGAGTGGGTCTCTATTACTGAATTTCTCATAGTCGACCCTCACACTGCTGTTCAATATTGAGTACTATAGCTGTGATTACTGAAATTATTCTTCTAACTGAAGAACTCACTGATAAGTTCATGAATCAAATGATACAACTCATGAGTTCAGAGCCATGAGTGATGAGCCTTATCAGATCTGAAATTGTATCTAGCTGTTCTTTTGTTATTAACAGCTATTCAAGGTAAGGATATTTCCTTCATGTTCAGAGCCAATTGTTTTGTACAGGGAGTGCTAGAGTTCCCAACACAATAGTTTCTCAGACCACTGGTGATGTGCTTTTTGAGCGAGGAGGTGATGAAAAACACTGCAACACATTTCCTTTTCGATGCTGAAAGATTGTCAAGCAGTGTAGGGCTGTGGGCTGTCACTAGGCTCTGAGATATGAATCTTATGTGGTCATTTTAGTGCTTGTGTAATTCAAAAAGGCTGCAGATTTAAACTCAATTTTCAAAATGATTAGTCCATGTTTTCCTTCAAAACAATTGTTCAAAATATTCTAAGAGGACAACTGAAAGACTGAACTCCCCAAATTACTTATCCCACACACCGTGGAAGGTCATACAAAGCTTTAGTGGAGTGACTAGGAAAATATAATTTCCTCATCACCTGAATGCTCAGAAAGAAATACTGTTTTGATGGGAACAGCATGTAATGAACTCCCATGAATAAAGCTTGAGTAGTTCAAAATAAAGATCTGATTTTAATTCTATAATGGCATATCAAAGAATCATATATCTTTAACTGTTCTCAAATATGTGAAACTTCTTGAATACTTATTGGAAGAGCTGTGTTACCGTAAATCTGGTGAAATCTCAGACAAATATCAGAACTTGAAACAACTGTCAAAGGATATTGCTTGAACTGATTATATGTATGGCTATAGTGTAGAAATTTAAGACCTCATATAAAAACATACTTCCAGTGTTGGTTTGAACCCCTTCCCATCCTTTGGAAACCTGTAAGATTTAATCTCATGGACTAATTATCATTCTTGGGCACCAACAATCGAAGACACTTTAGACACCAAATTATTCCAGTTATTCATTGCACAGAGTTAAACTGAGGCAAAGATGGGGATGATTTACCCAGATCACACAACTAATGATATTGAGAATTCTTCCAAATGACTCTCAGTCCAATGAATTTTCTACTCTATCTAGGAGGAAGACAATCCTGGCTGGAAGCTCAATCAAGACATCCAAATGTTCTGTGTGTTAGTCTGGGCAAACTAGAGAAACAAATTCATGAATATGCATATGTATATAAAGAAAAGGTTTATATATAAGAGGAATGGAACATTGAGAACACACCCCAACCCAGTCCAGTCCAAGTTCATAAGTCCGATATTAGCCCATAAGTCTGATACCAGCCTATAAAGTCTCCTTCCTACTCACGAAACACATGCAATGACATCAGGACAATCACAGGTCAGTGGATGCCGAGTCTTGTGTACCCAGTGGTGGTAGGGATATCTCCATGGCTCCTCATCTCCAGGGCTCAGGGTCCATCAGCAGTATTCATTGGCAGTGGAAGCATCTCAGCACTGGTAGGGGTCTCCCCGGTGACCTCCCAAGCATCTCAGCACTGGCAGGAGTCTCCTAGTGGCTTCTTCTGCCCCAGAGGTTTGGTTCCATCAGGGTAAGTCTATGTGGCTTCTCTTCCAGCTCCTCCATTCTCCAGGAATCAGGATCGATCAGCATGCTGCCATCTCATCTTGTCAGTAGTTTGTTCCCAAGGAACTGACTCTCTGGTCTCATCTCCATGGGGGAAATATCACAAGATTTCCCAGAATTCTCAGAGATTCATGCCCACACAGAGGTCTCACTGGCTATCTACAGGTTGACAGGCTAGACTCCACTCCTACACTTTTAGTCAAAGTGGCACCAGAGTACATGACTGCTACACTGTAATTCATGAAACTGTTCAGTATTTATTTGAGTAATTGATCTCATAGTTCATATGATAATGTCATTGTTAGGTACTCTCAAGTCAGTTCCAACTCTTATTGACCTGTTGTGCTACAGAAGAGAACATGACCTGGTCAAGTGCAGTCCTGAAAACCATTGCTACAGTTGAGCTCAGGGTTGCACCCACTGTGCTAATTCATTTCATTGGAGGTCTTCTTATTTTCTCTGACCCCACTGCTTTACCAAGAATGATATTCTCCAGGGACAAATCACTCATGATAAGAGGAAGTCTAATAAGCATGTCTTCTAATTGGCATTATCATTGTACTTCTTCTGAGGCAGATTTGCACATTTTTCTGTCAGTTTGGGATATTTTCAATATTCTTCAGCAGTCCCAAAATTCAAGTGAATTCATTCTCTGGTCTTTCTTATTCACCATCTAGTATTCACATGTGTATAAGGCAATTAAAAACAAAGACATGCATGGGTCTAGCACAGATTAATTGTCAAAGTGATATATTTTCTATTTAACATTTTAAAAAAGTATCTTTAGCAGCAGAATTTTTCAATTCATTATACTATTTGATTTCCTGACTCCTCTTTCTAGGGCACTGATTGTGGATCCAAGTAAAATGAAATTCTATATGGACTTGCTCGCTAAAATCTAAAGAAACCTTCAACACACCAACAGGGTAAACATTAACAAATCAAGTTACAAAATGGACAGAGGACATGAACACAGAGTTCATATTTGAAGACATTCATATGGCCAGATACGAACAAATACTGTTACTAGGCACTCAAGTGATGCAAATTAAAACAAGGAACAGGTACAAATCCCACCCCAGCATTGGTAGGAAAGGTTTTTTAAAAATCCAGTAAATACCAAATTGTGGAAAATGTTGTGAGAAATTGGAACCCACATATACTGGTGGTGGGAGTGTAAAACTGTTCAACTACTGTGAAAAGTGGTATTGGCTTTCTTCAACAATGGAGTATAGAACTGCCATATGATCCAGTGATCCCACTACTTAGTATGCAACCTAAAGAAATGAGAATCATTGCATGAGTATATAGATACACATATACACACACACACATATATATATATATACATACCAGTGTTCATCATAGCATTATTCACAATAGCAAGAAGATGGAAAACAACTAAATATCTGTCTGTGTAATAGTGGTTGAACTTGTGTACATATATATAATGGAATTCTATGTAGTTTTAAAGAATAGTGTTGAATCTGTGAAACATTTCATAACATAGATTAGCCTGGATGACATTATGTCTGGTGGAATTAGTCTATCACAAAAGGTCAAAATGTGTATGAGATCATTGTTATAGAAAAATAAATAATTTTGTGATACTTAAAGAAACAAACATTGATGGTTTCCAGGAGTGGATAGGGGAGGGAAGGAGTGGAAATCATAGGCTAGAAACTAGCCACTAGAAGAATGACAGATGATAACTTGAGTGAAGGGGAAAATAATATTTTTGGGAAATAATGGTGGAAACATGATAAACCATTGGGTGGTTGTATAAACTGTGGAATATGAAAATGATGGACTTCTCCAAACCATTATCAAATTCTCAATAAAACATTACTTTAAAAAAGAAAGTAATATAACATAGAAAAAAGAAATACTTTGAAATACAACTTCAATACTTTTTTCCATTTATAACTATTTTGCCTATTGGTCTAGTGTGAGGATTTTTACATTCTTTCTTTTGAGGTGTAATCCACACTGAACACTCTATTTTGTGATCTTCAATAATAAGTGCATTCATTCCTCGTACCTGTCAGCGATCAAGGTTGTGTTATCTGCATATTGCTGACTGTTAGTGAATTTCCTCCAATAGAGATACCAGCTCCTTGTATTATTCACTTAGCAGACAGACTGAATAAATATAATGAATGAACACTAATACTCGCAAATCATTTTTCTAATTGTAGATCACACAGTATCCTCTTGTTTAGTCAAATAACTGTTTATTTTTTATGCACAGGTTCCATGTGAATGCGATTAATTTTTCTGGAATTTCTACTTTTTGCAATGTTATCCACTGTTTTTTTTTTAACTTCAGAGTGAAATGCCTTTACCAGTCAATAGAACACAAATAAACATCTTTCTGGTATTATTTGCTTTCAACCATCATCTATCTGACTTCAGCAATTAAATGCCTTGTTCCATGTTCTCTTCTGAATCCAACTTGAATTTCTAGCACTTCACGGAATGCAGTGTTACAACAGTTTTTTTTATTTATTTTCAACAAATATTTACTTATCAGTGATATTAAGACTGTTGGTGGATATTTCCCACAGTTGTGTGGATCTCTTCTTTTTGGAATGGGTACAAATGTGGATCTATTCATGTAGATTGGTCAGGTTTTTGTCTATTGGCTAATCACCCTGTGGATTGTGACATCTTAGTGGGTCGAATGACACTTTCATAGGGGTCTTCCAATTCATAACAGTAGCAAAAGGAAAGTTATCAAGGAGCAACGAAAATAATTTGATGGTTGGGGGGTCACCACAACATGAGGAACTGTATGAAAGGATCATGGCATTAGGAAGGGTGGGAACAACTGGACTAAAGTGAACCTCACTGAAGCCACAGTATTTTCAATTTTATCATTTGCATACATATACATACATGTTCATCTAAGCACTGGTCACAATAGCAAAATGGTAAAGTTGACAATAGATAAGGAAAATGGTTGTATAATTGATGTATGAACATTGAAAGAAATTCAGAAGAACAAACAAATCTGTTTTGGCAGACGTACAAACAGAATGCTCCTGAGAAGCCCATATTTGCACATTTTGTCTATCAAGACACATTTCCGAAGGGGCCATCATGTTTGGTAAAGGAGATAATCCGTGAGAAAGAGGAAGACCCTCCATGAGATAGACTGACTCTGCAACTTCAACTTTGGACCCAAATATAACAATAGTGAGGATGATGCAAGACTGGGCAGAGATTCATTCTTTGTGTTGAGACTGGTTGGGTGCCCTCAAAGGACAACAACAGTCTGGTAGTTACATAATCTCCTACTAACTTTTGAAGGGGTGGAGTCAAGCCTGTCAATCAGGTGATAGCATATGTGGCCTTTGTGTGGACATGGCCTACTCCTGAGAATTCTGTGATCACTGGTATTCCTCTCTAGAGGTGAGAGACACTCTCTCTGCTTTGTCTTCCTCTGACAGGTCACATGAAGCTACACTGATGCAGCCAGAGTTCTGGAACAGGAGGAGTTAAGTGGTGATCCACACCAGCACTGAAATGGTCCCACCACCACAAGATTCAAGAGTGTCCATCCATTAGCCTGTGATCTTCCTGCATTCAGCATCACTGCATGTTATCTTGAGTCTAAAGAGGAATTCATGGACTAGGATCAGCTTGATCTGGACTGAGCTGAGGTGTTTTCTTAATGTACAATTGCTCTTTGATATAAAGCCCTCTCTTTCCCATATGGGTGTCTCTTGATTTGTTTCTCTAATCTACTCAGACTAACCCAAACAATATGCAGGTTGTTTGTTCAAATAGTATATCATGTACTTATCCTAATAAATATTTTCAAAACTAAATGAAAATCACATTTCTTCTTTGAGTCTCAAGGTACTCAATATCAGAGAGAAAGTATAGTGAACAGATTATGTATAAGTAAATTTCTGTGTTCTCGTTAATCCAAGCATGAAACCTTTATACTTACAATGTATAATGAAGATGCCTACTGGATGCATAGTGAAATTTCATGTTTTACTCACATATATATTTTAATTAATCCAATTTATGTAATTTTCTCTTAAGCTTAGTCACTGCTTTATATAAAATTGTGGTGACCATGCTAGTAATGATGATGATAATGATGATAGGTAAAGATTACTAAACCCTTGCTTTATACCTAAATTCTCCCAATTTATTATCTTGTGGAATAGTGAGCAATAGGAAAAACAAAACTTCTAGTTAAATATTATTCCTACACTTATTTTGTAGATGACTAAATTAATACATAATTATATTGAACACAATTTTCAAGGTCAACATGATAGAGCCCATTTTTGGGTCTAGGAAGTGTCCCTGTATCCTCAAACTAGATCACGAGAATGGTACTTTTGCTAGCTTTTTTATATTACAAATAATACTTTGTAGTTTGAGTTGACTAAATGATACCAAAGAAACAATTTATACAGATATAGGAGATCAGGCATTGAGAAAACAGAGACTTTATTATGTAGGATACATTGAAACTCAATGGCCCATAATGATTCAAACAAGCCATTAGAGCCTCTTTTATCCAAAACATTATTTGAAAATTTGTCCCTTCAATAGACAAATATTGAAAGAAAAGAAGCAAAACAACTTTAATGGAAGCATACTGTGTTTTTCCAAAACTAGAATTCCAGAAAATGTGTGTAAATATACCTGATAACCTATAATAGCAGCAAAGAGAGAAGAAATAATAATATAGATTTGAGGAGAAAACTGTCTAAAGTTAGCAGACTCATACAGGAGTGTAAACAAAAAGTATTGCTACTAGGGTTCCAGCTTAAACATGAACAAGCTAATTTCCAAAAAATTGTATTTAAAACTGTTTCTATAATCTATGGATCCCTGCGGACAAGTTTTCTTAGTAATACACTTGCCTAAGTCTATCGAAGATGCCTTTGAAAAAAGATGAAATCTGCACAGTGACTTCTGAGGGAATCGACGGGGTCAGTTACATTCAAGGCAGAGAGAGGTCAGGTCAGGAAGCTAAGTATGGTGATTGTGTTTTGTGTTTCAAAAGGGTGTCATATTGATAGATTTCCTCAAAGTATAAAAGGGAGTCATAGGAAATTTATGAAGAAATTTTAAGGCAGTTGACTGAATTGATGAGAAAATGGTATGGGAAGTTGTGCTTAATAATTTTTCTGATCAGGATTATGCAAATGCTCATTCTTAAAGGGTAACGAGAGCCTTTCTTGGTGAATTTCATTGCAAACTATTACCCATACACTCTACAGCTCTGATCTTCCCCCTTCAGAGTTCTTTTTATTCTCAAAATGCACACACACAAACATTTTAACTCCTAATTTGAAAGGTGTAAATTTACAAAATAGATCAGTTTTCCATTAAAAAACTCATGTTTTTTATTTAGTATCATTGATTATAATCTCCACAAGGTAACATTCATCATCCCACATCCTTGTTGCTGTTCCTCTTTCCATTTTCCTTCTTCTCCTAACTCTCTTGAACTTTGTTCTTGAATGTATACTGCCTGTGTATTAAGCTGGATTGATTAGAGAAACAAATCCAGACACAGCAATGTAAGAATGAGCTTTATATTAAGACATAATTATATATCAAATTTAATATACCAGCCCAATTCAGATCAAGTCAAGACATCTAATACTAGTCTATCAATCATTCTCCACACTCATGCAATCATATGAAATGATGCCGATTGCAGGAAAATCACAGACCAATGGTTGAAAAGTCTTGTGGATTCAATGGCAGTGGAAGTATCTCCAGGGGTCTGATAGGTCTCCGGAGGGTCGCCACGTGGCTCTCAAGCATGAATGTGAGCCAGAGAGAGAGAGAGAGAGAGAGCTATTTACTTACTTCCAGAGTGCGATTTATCTTGGTGGCACCTCCAAATGATGTCATGAAACTCCGACCTAATTGGCAGGCTAAACTCCTCCTACATATCTTCAATTTGACATGATAATATGACTACCACAGTCATTTTTATCTCATATGATTGATAATTCTAAGATGTGTACCTCCCTCGTGTTGCTATTCCTCTTATAGATATATTTATTATTTGACTGAAAGTTAAACCGTTGGAAGTAAATTAATTTCCAGGTCTGAAGTGTAAACAAAGGGCAGAGTTTCAGGGTTTTCACCAGTTTCTTGCAGTGCTGTAAGCCTACTCTTTTTAAGATTCTGAGGTTTTCCGCCATATTTTCTCTCACTTTTCAAGACTTCCAAATGCAATTACTTACTGAGCAGTAAGTAATGGCAACTAGCCACCATCTAAGGTCAGGGAGACTGTTGGTCATAAGAATCATTAGTCCATTGCACTATTTGCTTCCATGTGTCTTAGCTATGTTTCACTATCCTTTTCTCTGGTTAGGGAGAAGCCAGTAATTTCACCTTAGCTGGCATCTCACTAATTTGGGGACTCTGGTTGCTACTTGCTAAAATAGGATGTGGAACATTCTCTTTGAGGACTGTGTCATGATAATGGACAAACTATTGTGACTCATATCTTGAAAGTGTTTGGTTATGCCAAATTAGTTTTGATGAATTTGCTCTGGTATGCTGCAAAACCTTCATGGGTATATCTGAAACAAATATGTCCAAAGATTCTCTGTAAAACATATATATGTACATATATACACATATATATCTACAGATATATATATATATAGTGAGTATAGCACCACTTTCTTTCTTACACCTGTTCAGCCTATATATCTGTCCATCTATCTGCATACAGATCATTGCTATTGTAGGAATGTGCATATAACAACATTTACTTCTGTTATTTTTACCTCGTATGCTTTTTTACACAAAGGACATTTATTTTTTTTTTCGGTAAAAATTTCCTTTATTTTTTTTCAATTACTTTATTAGGGGCTCATACATCGTTTTTCACAATATATAAATAAGCATACTCGTCAAGCACCCTCACGTGTCCACTTCTATTATTGTTCTCCAATCGTCCACCTTTTTCCCTTTAGCCCCTAGTATCGGCTTATCCATTCCTTCCCCTCTTCCCCTGGTCTCTCCTCCCCTCCAACCCTCAATAGTTTATACATTGTTATTGTTTTGTCATATCGTACACTGCCCGACCTCTCCCCCAACCCACTCCTTTGATGCCCGTCCTTCAAA
>PVJH01046246.1:0-11939 GCA_004026705.1 Nesogale talazaci | reverse complement strand
GCACACTGGGTGGGAGGAGTCTGAACAGCTCCAGCAAAGGGATGGCTGCTCCCTTGTTGGGAAGGAGCAGTTGTTCCCACAGGAGGGGGAGAGGTTCAAGGGTCAGCAAAGGTTGGAGGTAGCCCACTGCTAGGGAGAAAGATGTCATTCTGTAGAAAACAGAGCAACACAAAACTGTAGCCCCTGGTTGCTCAGAACGACATACATAGCATGCGCTGACACATGGGACAGGGCAAGTCTGGAGGGTCCTTGTTCAGTGGATGGTGCAGAGCAAATCATTAATCCAAGGTGCAGTCTTGGAACAGCGAGAGGCTGAGGAGAGGCTGGTGGGTTGTAGATTCTCGCCAGAAGCCTTCATCAGGGTGTTTGTGTTTGGGGCTGAAGCACTTGGATGGAGTGCGACCATCTTTCTGACAGTGATCTTCCTGGAGGCTGTTGGTGAGCAGAATGAAATCTGTTCAGATTCACTGCTGCCGACTTGGTAGGAGACACCAGAGGCCAGCATGGTGACCTGGGGGTTGGGAGTTTGGGGAGGAGCTCCGTGGATTTGCTGGTATCGATTTAAACAGCTAAGAGGACTCTGGCTGGAACTGCAGTTGATGGTGGCTCTTTTTTCCTAGAGATGCAGCGAAGGAGGCTGGAGACTTGGTCATTACCATGGGCCCACTGGCACCTGCAGTCACAAATTAACAGTAAGCAGACAGACACACTTTTTTCAAACAGGTGTTATTTTATTGGAAGCTCTTGAGATGTCACAGCATTCTAAAGCTCAGTCACATCAAGCACTCTTGTACAATTGCTACCACCTCAATTTCAAAACATTTTCTTTCTTCTTCAACTCCTTGATATCAGCTCCCATTTTGCCCCTCACATCCCCCTCCCCCAACTCACCCTCTTCTCATATTGCCTTTTGCTTCTCTCTGCTTTGGTAACCATAGTTACACATTCCACTATATCCATTGGCATTAATTCTGTTGTTCCATCCCACCTAGAGGAGTTATACAGTCATCAATGTTATCAATTCCCTATTCCCCCCTTCCCACTCCTCTTTCCATACCTTCAGAAAACCATTGCTCCTGCTACTGTTTCTGAAGGGTTATCTATCTTGGCTTTCATGTACTACATTTATTATTATAATGTTAATTTAATTATGATAATGAGAATATTCAGGTCAGTGTGATTAATGAGATAAATCAAGTAAAAACCCTAATATAATGAGAGAGAAGGTTAAAGAACTAGAGGAGCTGAGCCCCGGTGATGTAGTGGTTGCGCGGGACTGCGGCCCACTGGGTTGGAGGTTCAATTCCAGCTCCCAGGAGCAAAGGCTGGGCCTCCTACTCCCACCACCTGAGGGCAGTGATGCCTAAAATAAAAAAATAAAAATAAAAAATAAAGAACTAGAGGAAAGTTATATGGTTCATCAGTACTATACCACATTCAGGATTTATCATCACTTCCCTGTGGACCTTCTGAGAGAGACTCCCCAATTTCCCTACGGGTGCATTTTTGGTCTCCATTCATACATAACTTTTCATATCAATGTTGTTGCAAGTTTTAGATTTTCAGATATCTTTTCCCATCCATACCTGATGTTCGCTTTGACTTGTGTGCTTCTTCCATATATACTTTGTTGCTCCCCTGCCTTGGATTTCTGAGGCTATGAGTCTTTCTGGGAACAAAAAGGCTCAATGCTTTTCCTGAGAGCAGCTGGAAATTTCCAAGAGTTGAACTTGTGAATACCAATAAAAATAGTAATCACACTATACACCAGGGCACTTTATTGTACATTGAAATCACAAAAATGTTCTTCGGATCTTATTAATCTCTTGGAACATCAATCTAATTTGAAAAAATATACCAGAACTGAATTAGGAATAATAACAATATACAAATTTATAATATCAATGTTAGGAGTTACTAACTGTACAATTATTTTTACCTCCTCAGAAAGCCAAGAACCTAAGACCAGAAAAGAACCCACTAATGAAAACTTAAGACAAATTTTGAAAAACAATGACTCAAAAGCCCAAGATCAGAATCAAAATCAAGTCGATTCTGGAAGACTAACAACAGCTGCACAAGGGAAGTTTATAAAAGGACTCGTGAAGCTATGACAAAAGAGAGTTATGAGATATAAAAACAGTACGCAAGAAAGACACCCTTGCCTTGGAGGGGCTTGATAGGCTCCACATAAGGAATGACATTGAACACCTGTGACAAAGTTTTAATTTCACCCACTTGATGGGAGTGGAAGCGTGATGGCTTAGTGTTTACACATGGGCTTTGATCTGCACGGTCTCCATCAAAACCCTCATCAGCTCCTCAGGAGAAAGACTGTGCTTTTACTCCCAGAGACAGTTACAGCTGGGGAAACCCATCGGGAGATCCAATGAGTCAGCACTGGATGGATGTTACTGAGTTTGGGCTTGATGGTGAGGGACTCACCATCTGTGGAAGTCAGAGCTGGTCCTCCATTTCTAAGCAAAAAAGAAGTCACTCTTCAGGAAACCGATAGCCCCAGGGACCTGCAACCACTTGTGGTCATTAGGACAAGGTGATGCCAGTACATAGAGAGGGCTGGCATGGAAATTGTCCTTGCCCAGTAGATTGATGGGAGCTTATGATGAGTCCAGATTAGGTCTGCACAGTCCTCAAGGGTTCATGAGTTCTGGGTGGGTGGCTGGGACAGGGTATCTTAAGATGATTTTACACTCAACTTCCTTGCCAAACCAAGTAGTGAGGTGAGTCCTATGTCTGTGACGTCTTATCAACACTTGACACAAATCATAACTATTAAGCATTTTCAATTTTATATGCACACAACAGGAAAGACAACCAGACAATGGGTTTAAAGGGCCTGTATCTTGAGAGCCCTGCTCCATCGGGAGTGATGCCACATTAGTCAGTTGACTCACTGGTGGTTTGGAACTCCTGATCTTGGGGACAGAACCCAAATGTGTACCCACTCTCCAGGAGAAAAATGGAGCTCTTCACTCCCATAAAGAATTAGAGTCTGGAACCCAGCAAGGGCAATTTTAGCCTGTCCTTGAAGCTTGCTGTGGGTCAGAATCGACTTGATGGCAGTGAGAGCGAGAAGTGAAGTCATTTAGGGAGATATAAGTGAAACATTCTACTCCCATAAATAGTCACAGATTCAGAAATCCACTGGGGCAGTGCTGCCCTGTCTCATAGAGTGATAATGGGTCACACTCAACTCAATGGCCCCTGTGACCTTATAAGATCAAAAAAGAAGGAAAAGAAGGAAACCTCAGAAGGAACAGGAAGAGATTGAATATACTGACCTTGACGTTTGGAATGATACAGTGTGAAGCTAAGGAATGTCAACACCCTTGGGAAGCTAAAAGAGAACAGATTAACTGACCATCCCACAGACTCTGGATGGATGAGGGTTTTGCAGCAGCTCAGTTTAGAATTAGTGACACCTATCTCATGGGGTCACCACAAGCTAGAATCCATTGAACAACATCGAAAATTACCTACCACCTCACTGATTATAAATCTTGGCTTCTGGAACTATGACAAAACAAAACTATGATAGACATTGTCCTTATGATCCCTTGTTGTACCAACCATAGGACACTGGCATTGAGATTTTTAAATATCAGAAGACACATTTGTTAATAAGAAGATAAAAATATATAATGTGTTAGACTGGGTAGACTATAGAAACAAATTCTTGGAGCTCATATGTGTTTAAGAAAAAAGTTTATATATAAGAGCAACTGAATATTGAGAGAACATCCAAGCCCAGTCCAGATCAGTTTATAAGTCAGAGATTAGCCCATACATCTAATACCAATCTATAAATTCCTTTTTACACATGAAACACATGCAACAGCACTGAATACAGGAAGAATAGAGGCCAGTGGGTTGGAAGTCTTTTGGATCCAGTGGCACTGTAAGCATCCCAGTACTGGCAGGGGTCTCTACATGGCTTCTCTGCCTCCAGAGGTCTGTTTGCATCAGGGTAGATCTATGTGGATTCCAAGCTCCCAGGGCATAGCACCATGTGTCTTGTCAGTAAAGCATCTCCAAGAGACTGAGCAGAGAGAGAAGAATATCAATGGCCTTCCACAAGGAAAATTCAGGAGTTCCAACAGTTCTCAGGAGAAGCCATGTCCTCACAGAGACCTCAGTGGTTATATCATGTTTGACAGGCCACATTACATCCCTGCACTCATAATCATCTCAATATGACACCAGATTATGTAACTGACACATGTAAGAATGGTAGTAGCCAACCTGATTTTCCAGGCACCATCCATGTTGCTCAAATTGATTTGCATATTAGCTTACCTTGTTACTGCACCTCATTATGAAATCAGTAGAATTTTTTCCATTTTACATATAAGAAAAAATTGTTACTGAGTAATTGAATAGCTTACTCAAACTTCCCTGGCAAAAAAGGGATAGACGGGTATGAGAAAATCAGTATGTGAAGGATCAAGGTCACAGCGCATCAGTGCACATTTACAGATCATCGTCACTGGAGAACTGACACATTTCTTTAAAAAGAGGAAGACGATGGAAAGAAAAGACTGTCCATTTTGTTTCACTATCTTGTGAGAATATACAAACAAGAGAATAAATGGGAAGACTGTCCAGTCGAGGGGGATGAAGGAAGTTCACAAGGTTCTGTGGTAGAGATCTTGGATCCTGTATGGGGAACTGCTACTCCTTGGAAAGTATCCTTCACAATTTAAAAAAAACTGGGCTTTCTCGGGGTTTTCCTTCTGGGATATAATTTTCATGGAAGCAGAACCATAATGCCTTTATTTTGTGGTGTCACTGGGTGGATTCAAACCACCAACCTTAAACTTAGAGCCACGCACAACTCTTAGTACCAGCCAGAGCAATTATAATGGGAAATCTTATACATTCTAGTGAAGGATCTAAGGCTATAATTGGCCCTATGGCCCCAACAAAAAATTTTAAAAGTACAGCTGACAAATTTTTAACAACTCTGTCCTCTAAGAATAGCATTGTCATACTGCATGCTTCTTTGCCTGCACATCCCCTTCCCAAACCTACCCTGAGCTCAACCTCGCTGATCTGGGCCTCATATAAAGCTACAGTCTTTGCTGTTGGATGGAAATTAAGAAACATGACACAGCACATAAGATGAAAAATGTTGGGAAAACCAAGATTTTCTGACTTTTGCAATACTGCATTCCAGGTTAGTGGATATATGAAAACCTAGACTCCTTTTTCTCCAGAATCATGCACTTTTTGAGATGGGCTTACAATTGGAAAAGACCTGAAATCAATGCTCTAAGCACCACTGGACTTGTCCCAGGGAGACCCTTGGGGCTTGATTTTCCAGCAGTTGCTGATTGAACATCCTCGGGTGACTCATTGCACCTTCTAGGGTGTAGGAGCAGAAGGTCGGAAGATGTACTCCCTTGCTCAGAATTCCCCAGCATCTGAGCAGCAGAGGACATTTATAGGACAGTCTATACCTCATTTCCTTCCTCAACTAAGACAGGACCATTCACATATTCCACAGTTATCCATACCCATAGGAAAAAGCTGTCAACTTTTTCCAGAGAACTGACACTCTGAAAGTCCGACTTTCAATGAACATATAGTAACTATTTTATCACCCGTTCCCTGGGAAATGGCTGGAAGATAGTACTCTGCAGGTGATCAATTATACTCCCCTCCAGATCATAGAACTGTAGGCTAAAGTTGTGTTTGGACTCTTAGTTTGTCTTCAAAGAAATGGTCAAGGAACTCTTTGTGTGAGACTTGTCACAGAATGCAGGGTACATGACAAGAACTGTATACAGACCTGCCTTAATAAAGTTCTGGACCCTGGAAGGCCTACACTTAGAAGTCCCCTAGACCTCAATTTTGTTATCCTTTGACTTACCTCTTTGTCTATAATGTTCTTAATTTTTACAATGCTCCTTTCATTCCTTTTTCATTGTGAGAGAGCTGTTCTCCTGAAACTCACACGAATGGACAAATATTCCACAGAATTGAATCCCCAGAAGAGAAATTTCCATTGACTGCAGAGCCAGCCAGAGCCTCAACTCCATTAATTGAAAACACAATTTAACTGAGATAGAAGAGCATGCAGGTTCTATTTTTAAAAAACACATTTAAGTGAGATAGAAGAGCATGCAGTTTCACATTTAACAGAAAGGAAGCAGCTGGTGTGGTGGAGAATCACTGGCCTGCATCCCTCAAGAGGTTTCTCCTAAAGGCTGAAGCACCGTGGATGAAGAGTTATAACCCCGCTGGCAGTAAGAGCCAGCCACATCTTCAGCCTGGAGGTTGCTGAGAGTGAGAGTGAAGTCTGACCTAGACCCACAGCCAGCGACATGCCTGGGGACCCCAGTTGCCGGGTCGATGTATGCTTGATGAGCAGCGTAGGAGCCTGTCCTGGTTTCTGCTGCTACCAATGTAAGGAGCTGCTCACATTCTCACTGGACTTGCATTTCATGATGACTGTTTCTCCTGGAGATGCAGCCAGGAAGACTGGAGGCTGGGTCAGCATGGTGTCCTCACTGGCACCTGTAAACAGAGAGGACAATTATCGACCACAATATGTATATACACACTATATCAGAGGCACACTAAAATATACCATTGAAACAACAGCATCTGATAATATTATATATCAGCACATAATTGGCCCACTGTGAAAATAACTGCCATTCCCCCATAGATCATTAGACAGAACATTAGAAAGTATGTTAGTCTGGATAGACTAGAGAAATAAATTCATAAACATGCATATGGAAATAAGGGAAAGATTTATAGACAAGAGGAATGCAACACTGTGAAAGCTTCCTAATCCAGCCCAGTCCAAAGTCATAAGTCCGATATTAGCCCATTTGTCCTATACCAGTCTATAAAGTCTCCATCCGACTCACAAAATGTGTGCAAACGAACCAGGGCAATCACAGCATGCAGGCGTTGGCAGGGGTCTCCCCATGAGTGTTAGTCTGGGTAGACTAGAGGAACAAATTCAAGGACATGCATATCAAAATAAGGAAAGGGTTTATACACAAAAGGAATGGGACATGGAGAAAGCATCCCAGCCCAGTCCAGTTCAAAGTCATAAGTTCTATATTAACCCATATGCCTGAAATCAGTCTATAAAGTCTTCTTCCGACTCACGAAGTCACAGGTTGGTGGGTGCAACTCATCCCTGGCAGAGGTCTCCATCTAGCCGCCTCAGCTTCAGAGGTCTGGCTCCATCAGGGCAAAGCTGTGTGCTCTCTCTGCCGGCTCATCCAGCTTCTCAAACGCTGCCAGCTTGTCTTATTTATGATTTATCATCTCTAAGACTAACTCCCAACAACTCCCAACAATAGCTTCTCATCTTCACGAGGGAAATATCGCAAGATTTCCCAGGAGTCTCAGGTGAAAGTCATGCCCACATGGAGGCCTCATTGGCAACTCAATTGTTATCTCCAGATTAATAGGCAAGACTCCACCCCTGCCTTTCAATCATAAAATTAACATAAGCACATGACTGCCACACCATGGCTCCTCATTTCCAGGGCTCAGGGTCCATCAGCAGTATTCATTTGTGTTAGAAGCATCTCAGGGCTGGCAAGGGTCTCTCTGTGACTTTTCCTGGCTTCGTAGATCTGGTTCCATCAGAGTAGGCCCATGTGACATCTCCTCTCATTCCGCCAGTTCCTAGTTTAGGATCTATGCTGCCATCTTGTCTTATCAATGGAGCATCTCCCAGGAACTGAGTCAAGTCTCTTACCTCCAATTGGGATAGACCAAGAGACTTCCCAGAATTCTCAGGAGAAAGCCATGACCACACAAAGGCCTCATTGGTTATCTCCAGATTGACAGACTAGACTCTAGCCCTAGATTCCCAGTGCTCAAATTGACACAGATTAGTGACTGCCACGGAGGGATTAAGGCACTTTTTAATTTCTCACCAGAGACCCAGAGCAATAGGGACACGAGGACCAGGGTCTGCCGCTCCCTCTCTGTCCCTTCCTGCCTGCTGCAGCTCAGCTCACATGCAGTCTCCTCAGTTATAGAGAAGGAGGCGCCAGCCCCGCTCTGGAGACACCTCTGCGAAGCAATCAGGCAGTGGAAAGCAAAGCACAAGGGCAGACGACATGAACTCACTAATTCAGAGGCAAAAGTGTCACAGAACATGGCATCTTATCCATATAAAAGACACAGAAGATTGCTTAGTAGCTCTAGTGTCAACTTAAAGACAAATGAATGAACAACAAGAAAACAACACTGCTGCAATCCAGCCAATTCTTATTCACAGAGAGCCTGAGGAGAACGCTGCTCACAGAGCTCCTGACGTGTGATGCTGAAAGAAGCAGGTCCCCGGGCTCGTTCCACTGTTGGTGTGCAAGGCTTTAAGTTAACAACCACTGGCCAACTGCTGGAGGTTTCCACATTCTACTGATTAGCTTCTCTTAAACTCAAAAGCAGTTTAAGATTCCAAAAATCATGATGGGCTAGTCTTCACAATTCCATGAGCTAATAAAATTAGAAGAAGTAATACAGGAGAGAAAGACTAGAAGAAGCTAGTGCCTCGAGCTTTGATTTTTGAAAAATGTAGCTTGAAAATGCCTGAGGTCCAAAGACACTTTTCTCCCAAATGGCACCTTCAAGCAGCAGTGGAGATCATCCAGTCAGTGGGCTACAGCAGGCCTGAGAAAGCATCAATATCAGCTAATCTTCATGCCTCACCAAGGAGAAGCAATACTGGATATCATATTATGAGTCGGCTAATGAAATGTTTGACCAAATATAAAGGGCTGACTTTTAAGTAGGAAATTTTCTATGACCCTGAGATGATGCGATCCAAATGTCCATGTGCAGAAAACTATTCCCACCCCTGCTTCAAGAACATCAGAGACACTTGATTGGATTGGATTGAGATTGGATACCAGGGCATGCGAGGATTAGAGAAATGGAAGATAGGACCAGAGTGTGCCTGTGTGGAAAATCCTCAAGGACTCCATGTAGACTTAAGGTCCAAATCCTTCACACTCACACACATAAAAATGATGCTTTTACGTCCAGTCTGAGTCCCAGACACCCTATTTAGGGTTTCTAGATTGTGTATTTTTACAGAACAAATAAACATCAATATTATCCCAAAAAGCAACTGATAAGTTTAAAGTGTTGACCTTGCAGTTGAACATTCTAAACATAACTCATTATGCCATCAGAAGAGCTGTGATTTTAAAGTAAATATGAAGGAAAGAGAAACTGCCAAGTATCTTTCCCACTGCCTTCAGGAAGTGATAAAGTGATAGGTTCACTGGGGAAATGAGCAGGTGACCAGAAACAGAATGTCTTGTGACTCTGACAGCATCAGCTCTTCAGTGAGCTCCATTCCAGATTTTCGTGAGCTCTCTGGGGAGGAACATTCCAATATGTACAGAGGGTAGGCCAGCCAGTAAAGATCTAGGAATGGAAGCCCCTCTGGCAGATGCCACACCTTCCTGAGAGGTTTGGGAAACCTCCCAAATAGTTTTTCAATTGTTCCAAGAAATCATAAACTCTTAAAATACACCCCCCATATAATAATAAATCCCCTGTAAAAGGCATACAACTGCAATATAACAGAAACAACTGAAGACTTTCAAACTTTAAATTTAGCCATAATCTGAGTTTATTTAAAGAGATAAATGGGAAACTTGAATTCCTGTGCAAGATACTGGTGGGGAGGGGGGAGGAAGACTATCAGTATGGGAAAGAATGTGTATAGTAAAATGTAAGACTTTCTATTATTTAGAGCTAAAGTTATCAATCTTTCAAATCTTGATTGAATAGACACTTCCAATTCTGGCCCCAAGATTTTCTGTCAGAAATATTTACTCTTCTATGGAAAACAACAGAGGAAAGTTGAAAATTATATTTTGTGGTTAAAACACTTGATTGGTGACCTATAGGTCTGAAATTTGAGAGCAGATTTGCAAAAGGAGAAAGGCCTATATCCATGTCCAAAATTTTATCTGTGAATTGTTATTTTTTTCTAGCATTTAGCAATCATTTTAAGGCACTGATAAGGGAACAGAGCACAGCTCCCTTCTGACAGATGTGGGTTTCCCTTGAAACAGAAAAGTCTTTAACCCCACAGAAGATTGCTTGTCCTTTATACAGTGCAGCTGCAGCAGGAACTCAAGTCTTTCCATTGTAAATTGACCAGACATCCTGCTTTGGGTGGGATAGTCCCGATTTTAAACAATTTTTCCTGTGACATTTTTAAAAAGTTCTGATTTTTTGAAAGAATATACAACAAGCTAGGGAAAGGCAGGAGAACAGGAAGGGTATACACCCCCTCTACACCACCCTCCACCCCCGTCAACGGTGTCCCGCTTTACCAATGTTAAAATCTGCTCACTTTAGTTAGAACTGACCACAAACCACTGACTCAGCATCACTGCGATAGGTTAGCTTGTTGTGCCAACATGGTCGTAGAAGATAGGTGAGTCTGTTGTGACAACATGGTCAATGAGCACACATAAGATCAGCTGAAGGGCTGATAGAAATGGCTCAGAAGCCCCACCCTTGTTCTCCTGCTCTTGCATCTTCAGACTAGCTAGCAGCTTTGTTCACCCTGTGCCTCAATCTGCAAGTAACACTACCCATGAGACACCTAATCCATGGACTTTGTTGCTGTGAGTTGAGGTTCTTTCAAGCCCTGCTTCACCGCACTCCTAGAATAACATCGCTTGACCGGGGGACTGTTGGACTCTGTCATCTGGCTGACGGTTGGTGATCTCCTTTGCTGTTTGTTGTTTGTGGCCAGACAGCCTGAATTGCTCTACAGAGGACGACTTGGTGGCCCTCAAAACTCCGACTGCCAGTCTACTAGCTGTCTCACACAGCTGAGATGCACCGAGCCATTTGTACTGCTTTATAGATCAGTTAACTGTTTGTTTCTTATGTTAGATATCCTCCTATCTATATAAAAAAAATCAAGAGAATTACTAGTGTCTTGGTTTTATTTCTCTTGAGAAATCTGTATAACACAATCACTAATTATACCTTCATCTTTGCAAAGAATACCAGGTAACAGGTCTCCCTCACTGCCATATTTTGAACCGAAAAGGTAATCACATATTAAAATATTTTAATGACAACTTTGGAATATAAGAAATTCATTCCCTGTCTACTCTCTAACTCTTGACATAAATTCTCTCTTTCCAACATCCTTCAATAGGTTTAGCCCTGCAGACCTGTGCCTCATAGACAGAGGCTTTCCTGGAAGGTGGAACCAGACAAGAGAGAAACTGTAGCCCGGTAGCACTATCAAGATAAACAGACCCCTGCTCTACTGTGTTTGATATGAGAGAAGATTTGCAAAATGACAGATAGTAGTGTTTTAACAGAGCTCTCCTCCTAATGAAATGCAGCTAAAATTTTCAATAAAATATAAAATAAGTCCTAGGAACCATCAGTGCTTGTCTAGCCACTATGTTGACTGACTTTCTCTTTTCTCCCTGATGACATCACAGCTCTGTATCATTATTGAAGGCTCGTGATTGCAGGATGCAGCCAGCAGAGGGCAGACGAATATTGTAAGACTTCACTTACCTAAAGGGAAAAGATAAGACTGTGAAATTTTTTAGAAGTTCATAAAGGAAGAACAGATGAGAAAAGGGGTAATGTAACAGTGCTGGAAACATCAGATTGATTATGGGTAGTGTGATAGACAGGCTTATTATGCCAAGTGGCCAATAGGAACATGTGGGATTGATTAAGAATAATTATTCTTAGTGATTAATACACCTGGGGGTGAATTAAGGTTTGAAATTTGCACTTTGATTGAAGGGCAAAGAGATCAATGGCTCTGCATGGCTCGTCCATCCCCACCTCCCAACCCTACCCTTGAACACATCAGCATGTGGCCACATCAGCTAGCTCTCTGCCTCAATGTATGAGCTGCACTTCCTGTGGGACAGCCA
>PVJH01046245.1:0-11949 GCA_004026705.1 Nesogale talazaci | reverse complement strand
TGCCAATCTGGCCAAATAGAAACATGTGGGATTAATCGGGCCCTAATCTCATTTGAGGGCAAGGAAATCAATGACTCAGAAAGGCTACTTCTCTCTCTCTTGCTCTCCAGTGATCTAACCAACGTGCAACTGCTTTAGCTAGTTCTCTGCCTCCACTTATGAGCTTCTCTATCTGGGGGACAGGCAACCGATGGACCATGCTGCTAGTGCTTGAGGTTCCTTTGAAACCAGTTTTGCCATGCTTCTATGTGGATATTAGAGCTTGAGGCTGGGGGATTCTGTTGTCCTGCATTGCTTGCGTCCAATATTCCACCTAGGTCTGGTTTGGACTCTTTGGCCACAATGTGCAGTCATTTCAAGAGTCTCTTTGAAGCCCAAACTGGTAGAGCCAGTTTTGGGCTTGGGTTGTGGTTGTCACCCCCTGGCTTTTCCTATTTTATTATATTAAAATACTAGGTTGTGACTTCAGGATTAGAGTTATGCCTATCTCCTCATGTTATTATTGGGCTAATTAGCACAATAGCTAGGTTTCTGGCTGCTTACATTTACAGGTACACAAAGGAACACAACCTAGAATTGCAATCATTTAAATTTTTTCTTTCTTTCTATAATGGACTGTGGGGTACCCTGGTATCAGGGTTGTGCTGTGTTGTTCCCAAGGAAGGGAGAATAGATTAGATGAGAGGTTTGGGGAAGGGGGGGCGATTGGATCAGAATCCATTCCCTGATGCACTCCTGTGTGACTCTTGGCTCTCCTGCACAGCTACGTCTAGGATAAATATCCCAGGGGCTCCTTAATTGATGAAAATTAGTGACTAACTATGTATTGTCACCCAGACTGACAAGTGCAGAGCTGGGGACAGGGAGAAAGGTGATGCTGAAGTAGTCACTCTGTTCCTGACTGGGGAGGGAGGATTCAAAGCGGGAGAATGCAAGAATGGGGTGGATAGCAGAGAGGGGAACTCCAGGTTGAGTCCTGGGGCTAGATCTCAGAGGCTCTTCAGGAGCCTGGGTTTGTGATCAGCTTTAGGCCGCAGCCTGGGGAAATTACTGCATGCTGTGATTCTTGGATCTTGGGTGCAGGAAGCGGTGGCAGGCACTGTCCTGCTGACTCTAGTGAGGAAATGATGGAGCCCTGGGGCAGACTTGGTGAACTTAGATCACTTAAGCTAGTTCTCTAATTACTCCATGGGTGGAAACCTAAGGGGGTGGGTGGGGGCGGGGGGATGGCAAGTCTGAACCAGACCCTAGAACAGTGTATCTATTTTTAGCACCCAGCCTCGCAATATATTGGCCTCTTAATTTTCTGATATAGCAAACAGATGCACTGAGTGGGTGACCCTACCTGGATACCATCTTGACTCCTCTATTTTCATTGACTTAATAGTTAACTCTTCTCTTCTAATGCTGGATATCTCCCTAGCTTTCCCAGGAGTCACTACTAGACCTTGGACTGCCATTCCTGTAACGTTCCATTTTCTTGACCAATGCCATAGTTGAATGCACCTTGTACTTGTCCCTTGTACCGCTTTCACATGCATAGAATGCAATTACAATCATCAAGATTTGAAGTAGCTGCATCTGAGACTTCAAAGTGATAGCTTTGCTTTTTGACACTTTAAAGAGGTCCGTGTAGCACATTCTCCCAATGCAGTCTTAAAGTCAAAAGCTAAACTCACTCCATTGTCTCATGTTGTTGCTGTTAGGTGCCAGGGAGAGCGTTCCAACTCGGAGACCCTGTGTACAAGCAAGGAAGGACTGCCCGGTCCCTCACCACCCTCACAAGTATGTTTCATGCTTGATCTCATTGTTATAGCAACGGAGTCCATCCATTGCTTCAAGGCTATTCCTCTCTCTTGCTTCCCCTCTGCTTTAGCAAACATGATTTCATTTTTCAGGGAGTGGTCTCTCCTGACCATGCATTCAAAATTTGAAAGACTAAATATCACCATCATTTCCTCCAGGGCAGGCGTCTTCAAACTGTGGCCCGTGGAGGGCATTTATGCAACCACTGGGTGTTTTTGCCAACACTGCCTGTCCCGCTTAGCAGCCAACTCATCCCAGGCCCTCAGTGAATTTGTTCATAGATTTTTTTTAAACTATAATCCAGCCCTCCAACAGTCTCAGGGACAGTGAACTGGCCCCCTGTTTGAAAAGTTTGAGGACCCCTGGGCCTAGGGAGCCTTCCAGCCTTACGTATTTCAATACGGATTTCTTTGTTCTTTGCAGTCCTTGGCATTTTCAATACTTTGCCAGCCCCATAACTTAAATAAAGAGATTCTTCTTTGGTCTTCCTTATTCAATGTCAAACTTCCACATGAATATGAAGGAACTGAAAAGACCCAGCTTGGATCAAGCAACACCTTAGTCCTCAAAGTAACATCCTTTATGTTCAATGCTTTAAAGAGGTCTTGTATAATAGATTTGTCAAATGCAATGCATCACTTGATCTCTTCACTGCTTCCATGAGCATTGGTTTCTGGGTCCAAGTAAAATGAAAGCCTTGACAATTTCCATCTTATTTCCATTTATCATGATTGGCCTACTTGTGAGAATTTTTCTCTATGTTAAGTTGTAATCCACACTGAAGATTACAATCCTTGATCTTCTTCAGCAAGTGCTTTTTTTCCTGTCTTTTTGGTGGGGGACATCACTGCCCTCTGGTGGGTGTGGGAGGCCCAGCCTTGCTCCTGGAGAGCTGCTGTTGGATTTGAACCAACAAGCCAGTGGGCTGCAGTCCTGCATTCAACCAGTACACCACTGGGGCTCAGCCCTTTCAGCAAGTACTTTAAATCCTTCTCATTTTTAGCAAGCAAGTCTGTGTCATCTGCATATTACGGGTTGTTAAAAAACCTCCTTGTATTCCTGGCACTGTGTTCTTCTTCATAGAATCTGGCTTCTCAATTATTTGGACAGTGTATAGATTGAACAATTATGGTGAGAGAAAATAACCCTGATGCATAATTTTCCTGATGTTAAACAATGAAGTATTACTTTTTATATTTGCACAACCACTTCTTGCATGTACAGGTTCTTTCTGAGCACAATAAACAGTTCTGGAATTCTCATCCTTTTCAAGGCTATCCATAGTTTGTTATGATCCACACAGTGCATAGTCAATAAAGCACTAGTACACATCTTTTTGGTAGTCTCTGCTTTCAGCCAAGTTTATTTGATATCATCCATTTGATATCTCTTGTTCCACATCCTCTTCTGGATCTAGCCTGAACCTCAGGAAGCTCCCTATCCACATACTGCTGCAACTGTTGTTGAATGATCTTCAGCAAATTTTTACTTGCATGTGATATCAATCATATTTTTTCTCTACTTTGAGGTTGGGCACAAAATTGGAACATCTCCAGCCAGTTTGCCAAGCAACTATCTTCTAAATTTCCTGGAATAGACAAGTGAATGCTTCAGTAGTTCATCAACTTGCAGAAGCATTTCAATCATTCCATCGATTCCTGTAATTTTGCTTTTGGTTAATGCTTTTAGTGCAGCTTGAACTTCTTCCTTCAGCACTACTGCCTATTGCTCACCTGCTACCTCCTGACATAGTGGAATGACTACCATACATACTGGAGTATAAGTCAACCCAAATATCAGCTGAGGCACCTAATTTTACCACAAAACCACTAAAAATATGTTTTTAAATGCAACTTGTAGATGAGTAAATACAGTATGTGTTCTATGCTTTTTCTTTTGGTGATATGACTCATAGTGATCCTATAAGACAAAATGACACTGACCCTCGCCCCCAAGACTGTAACCCTTTATGGACATAGAAAACCTCATATTTCTCCCATGGAGAGGCTGGTGGTTAACTTCTGATCTTGTAGTGAGCAGTCTGACACAAGTCACTACTGTGCCAGAGTTCCTCGTGACTGCCTGTGTTTGATTAGAGAAACAAGTCCAAGGACTTTCATATATTTGCAAGCGAGCTTTGTAAATGTTTAGAAAGTAATTATGACCACATATGTACAAATATGCTTGACACAATTGATGTATGTATTGCTCTAAGAGCTGTAAGAACCCCAGTATAATGATCTTTAAAAAAAAGTAGTTATATAACAGAAAAGCATCCCAGTCCTGTTCAGATCAAGTCCATAAGTCCAATATTAGCCCATATTCTGATACTAGTCCATAAATACCTCTTCAGAGTCATGCCATCACAAGCAATGATGAGATCATAGGCCAGTGGGTAAAAGCCTTGTGGAAGCATCACAGGTCTGGTACAGGTCTCAAGGTGAAATGCCTGCATGACATTGAAGAGAGGGAGAGAGAGAGAGAGAGAAAGAGAGAGAGCGAGCAAATGTTCCCAGAACCCTCTTTACAAGTAGGTCATGCCCACAGGAAGCATCCTCAGATTGTGACCTGATTGACAGGATAGTGTCCACCCTACACATTTATATATTCAAGGTGACACAAAATTATGTACCGCACTTCCCTTTCCATGACAGTTGATTGTGGATATTTGAGTTTCACACAGCCTCCACTTCAGAAAAATGATCTGGGCATGTAGATTAATACTCGCAACAGGTAAATGATCAAGCCATCAATGAATTTGCTAATATTTCTTTCACCATTTAGAAAGCAATTGGTTTTCAGTGTGGGTATTATATAAGATATGCCTATTCTTACCATTCTGGGACCCATTACCAAATGTTTAAAAACAACTAATATTTCTTTCTTCTTTTCTTCTTCCTCTTCTCTATCCGTCTTCTGAGTATTCTCATGTTCATAAATACTTTCTATGAATTGAAGAGATGAGCAGAATCTCACACCTGTCAGACATGTTTACCTATGACCAGCTCTACCAGTAAGGATGTCTCCTGGACTTAAAAAGCTTCACTGGAGAATTCTACAAATTCATGGAATAGCTGACGCCATTCTTCCACAACATATTCCACAGTGTAGAAAAGAATGGTAAGCTCTCAAGCTCATCTTACAAAGCCAGTATAACTTTGATACCCGAACAAGGCAAGGATCCCACAGGAGTAGAGAACTATAGACCAGTATCTCTAATGAAATAGATGCAAAATTTTTCAACAAGATATTGGCCAGGTGGGATTCATCCCAGGGATTCAGGGATGATTTAACATCCAAAAACCCATCAATATTATATACCACATTGATAAGAAAAAGTATAAGAACCACATAATAATATTGGTAGATGCAAAAAAATGATTTGGCCACATCCAGCACCCATTCCTAATTAAGATACTCAAGAAGATAGAAACGGAAGGTCAATTCTTCAAGTTAATACAAGCTATCTATGAAGAGTGGGCAGTTAATATCATAATCCCCACTGAAAAAGGAGACTAGACAAAGATGTCCCTTGTCCCCACTTCTATTCAATATAGAACTAGAGGTCCTAGCTAATAGCATAAGACAATGGAAGGACATAAAAAGTATTCAACTGGACAAGGAGGAGGTGAAATTATTGTTATTTGCAGATGACATGATTCTGTACATTGAAAATCCCCCAAACTCCACAACGGTAATACTGACAGTGATAGAGGAATATGGAAGAGTGACAGGATACAAGATCAACAAACAGAAGTTGATTGGTTGGCTATACACGTTGAACAAGACCATGCAAGAGGATATCAGGAAGGCAGTATCTTTCACATTAGCCAAGAACAAATTAAATATCTATGGATTTATCTACCCCCAGAATCTAAAGAATGAAAACTACAAGACCCCACTACAGGAAACCAAAAGCGACCTCCACAAATGGAGGAATAGCCCATGTTCATGGATCAGAAGACTCAATATAGTAAAGATGTCTATCCTACCCAAGGCACTCTATAAGTTTACTGCTATCCTGATTCAAATACCAACAACCTTCTTCAAAGAATTGGAAAAACTGACCACCAATTTCATATGGAGAGGGAAGAAGCCTAGAATTAGCAGAGAACTCCTCAAGAAGGATAAAGTTGTAGGGTTCACTTTCACTGGCGTTCACTTCTACTACAAAGCCACAGTGTTCAAAACTGCAATGGTACTGGCATCATGAGAGATACACACACCAATGGAAAAGAACAGATCACCAAGACATAAAACCATCAGTATATAGACAACTAATCTTCGACAAGGGCCCGCAAGGCATCAAGTGGGAGGGTGACACCCTATTTAACAAGTGGTGTTGGAAAAATAGAAATCCACATGTAGAAAAATGAAATAAGATGTCTACCTCACCTCATGCACAAAAACATGGGTGGATCATGGACCTAGAAGTAAAATTCCAAACCATCATGAGAGAAGGAATTAGGAAAAAAACTAGGAACTTTGGCCCAGGAAATGCAAAGACTAACTGCCATAGGGCTAGGAACACACACACACACACACACACACACACACACACAAACACAGAATCTGAAATCAACAAGTGGGATTTACTAAGGATAAAACACCTGTGTGTGTCAAAAGACTTTACCAAGAGGATAACAGGGTGACAATGCAATCCACAGTCTGGGAGAGGATTTTTAGCAATAAAGCAACAGACAAAGGGCTTATTGAGAAATCTACAATACCCTCCTTGCTGGCAAAAAGGAGAAAACAAGTAACCCTTTTAAGAAGTGGGCAAAAGAACTGAAAGGAGCATTCACTAGGGAGGAGACGCGTATGGCCAATAAACATATGAGAAATTGCTAGCAATCATTTTCCAGCAGAGAAATACAAATCAAAACAACCATGAGATACCATCTAATACTTTTGAGGCCACCCCAAATCAGAAAATCAGAGAGCAATAAATGTTGGAGCAATAAATATGATGAGATAGGAACTCTCCTATATTGCTGGTGGTCTTGTAGCTATGTACAGCCACTATGAAAAGCGACCTGGTAGAACTTTAAAATGATGAAAATTGATTTACTTTATGAAATATCATCCTGTTAGGTAGTTTAGCTTAGACACCAGGGTCTGATTACAAATGGTTTGAGCTACCAGCCAGGAAGGAATTGTACTTTGTGCATGCTCAGAGATTCAGGCTCCTGACTAGAAGGGAGAGGTATACCTGAGTGGGTGCTGCATTTGGATTGGCCTCCCTGGATCAGGTGAATTCAATTCAGTCAGTTGGGGTCAACCAGAGTTGATAACCATGGCTCTCTCTGCCTAAGAATTGTAAAGACAGAAGCCTGGAGCTGATTGTGTGACTTTCCTGAGCAGCTTTTAGGCAGCCTTTATGGGATGAGGGACCCTGTGTAAACCTGAAGCTTCTTCTAACTTTCATAAAACTCACTTGTATCACAAACCAAGATTTTGGTGAGAATATTTTCTCACGTGGAGTCAAGGACCCAGGAACTAACATAAATAGTGCCGTGACTTGGATGTATAAGGTAAGTCAGCTCTGGCTACTTTCCTGGGGGGCAGGCCCTCACATGCTGGTCTTACGGGTTTGGCAACAAGTTCTGAAGTGTTTTTTCACTTTACCACTCTTGAGGGTTGTTGTGTAGCTGGAAAGGAACCCAGGCTAAACTACAGCAAAACACCATGGAGGCTAAATGGCCCCCATGGGGACACTGGTAATGTATTGCTGCAGTTCCATCCTTTTGTGTCTGCTGTTACACCTATTTTTACAGTTGTCTGGGATTTTATGTCTGCCTTTCTGTGGCTGCCTTCCTGGGAGCTCGCATGCCTTCTGTGGCAGTCATTTGCTTATGTTAATTTCATGATTGAGATGTAGGGGTGGAGTCTAGCCTTTTAATCTGGAGATAGCCATTGAGTAGCCAATGAGGCCTCTGTGTGGGCATGGCTTTCTCTGGAGACTTCTGGGAAATCTCGCGATATTTCCCTCGTGGAGATGAGAAACTATCTCCCCAGTTGTTGGGAGTTAGTCTCAGAGACGATTAATCACAGACAAGGCAGCGTCCAAGAAGCTGAAGGAGCCAGTGGAGAGACCACATGGCTTTGCCCTGATGGAGCCAGACCCTTGAAGCTGGGGCGGCCACATGGAGACCTCTGCCAGCGACGAGTTGTTTCTGCCATCATGGGATGCTGTTGATGGATCCTGAGCCCTGGAAGCAAGGAGCCATGTGGAGACCATGTGGAGACCCCTGCCAGTGCCGGGATTCTGCACCACTGACCTGTGACTTCGTGAGTCGGAAGGAGACTTTATAGACTGATTTTGGGCATATGGGTTAATATCAGACTTATGACTTTGAACTTGACTGGGCTGGAATGTTTTCTCAATGTCCTTCCCAAGTCTTGATTTCTGGGAGGGAGCTTGGACGCTGTTGCCTACAGGGTTGGAGAATTGAGGTTCCCAATACATTTTTGAGTCTTAATGGTCCGCTTTGTGTACTGGCCTGCTAAATGGATGGATATGCCACATAAATCCTATTGATTTCGGCAGGAATCTGATTCCAGTGGGTGGAGCCCTGGTGACTTTCAGGTAGGTGGCAAGCTGCAGCCCCCATTTTCCCAACCACGTCCTTCTCCAATCCTTGGCAGTATAGTGTCATTGAGTGTTTCCCAGGCATCAGAATCCGTGATCCTAGCCAAGATGGGGTCTATCACTCCAGACACACACGTGTGTGGGTGGTCCCTAGGGATAGCTGGTTGCTTGATTTCGGGAATTAGCCTAGTTCCAGAGTCAAATGTTTCCCTTCTACGCTTCATTCCATTGAACTTTCTGCTGGTTTACAAACAAACTGCTTTAAGTGTTCTGCCAGTGTGGACTTGTTTTTTTGCTACTGTCAGGTTTTCCATTTCCCAGGCCTAGGCCTAAGGCATTTGGAGACCTAGCCCAAGTGACTGTTAACTTCCACCTTTCAGTGATGCTGCTTTCAACACATCTGGAGATAGCTCTTATTACAGCTCCACTGCCAGGATGTTCCAGTCAGATATTTCAATTTTCCCAAAGGTTCCCCGAGCTGCTCGTCAGACGTCCCTCCCTTCAGAGATGTGAGAGTCTGCTCCTGCCAGCAGGCATTCTTGAAGGCCATGGCCCTCCTGGCTTGTGGTTAAGAAAATGGTCAGATCTAATGTCGTTGCAGCGACTGGTCTATGAACCCCTCCCTCAGGCACGGATGCCTGCCTGAGGCCTCAGATTCACAGCACCCCAGGTGTGCACGCTGAAGCTGTGGCTATTAACCCTGAGACATCAAGCTCTCGATAACCTCCTTGTGTGCTTCCTAGATGGGACTTGCCGGCTCAATACCCAGGAATTGCCACCTCAGGTGTAGCCTGTACAATTCAGATAGATTTTGATCCAAAGAGGCTGGACAGAGAGAAGCTGTTTTCATTTTGCCACTTTATTTGGCTACAGTAACTTTTAGAAAAAGCTGAGTCACAACCAGAGAATGATACTTTCCCTATCAGCCATGATTCACTAGAACATTTCTGTAGAAAGTTGGGCAAGTGGGCAGAGATGCCATATGGTAGAGCACTTTTCCTTTTGAGGAGCAGTGGAAATCTTCATTCCCAGAGCTCCCTGGACCCCGTAAGAGGCCCTACATTTAAGGGCAACTATACCCCCGCCCTGAACCAGTCCTGAACATTCTACCCATAGTAGAAGCAGATGGGGATTTTGGTCCTCAGATGGTTTGTAAGATTTCACTCTAATTGAACTCAAGCAGATTAAAAATGACTTGGGCAGTGACTCTAAGAAGCACGGATAGTACCTAGAACACTTTCAGCACCTCACCCGAGCCCATGATTTAACCTGGAAGGATGCAATGGTCATACTGGGACAGACTATGAGAAATAATGAGTGCTCAAAGGTGCTAGGAAGTTTGCTGGGGAGTTACATGTGATGAATGAAAAGTACCTAGTAGGGGAAACAGCTAGACCTTTAAGTGACCCTGCTGGGAATCATAGTGAGTCTCAGGACAAGTGGCCATGGGGACATTTCCTGGTGTGCATCATAAATGGACTAAAGACCGGTAGTCAAAAGACCATTACTTATGTCAAAGTGACAGCAATTCACCAGCAACTTATAGAGCCTCTTGTAGGCTTTTTAGAGCAGCTATAGGAGACCCTGAAAAATTATACTGCTATAGATATAGAACACTACGAGGGGAAAGTCTTAATCAGTTTCTTACACAGACTGCTCCGGACATTGGCAAGAAACCTCCCAAACTAGTCCAGAGACCTGAAGGAGCAACCCTAGAGATGGTTGCTTGTCCTAATATGGCCTTTTACAATAGGGAGCAGGAAGGGGAGGTTCGGACTTGGGGGGAGAGAAGGAGGGACACCTGGCAAACCCAGGTTTGGGCTGCATTTAATAATGGATACCTGTCGGATGCCTCCCAGGTTTCTCAGACCTTAGATCAGGGTACCAAATGTTACATTTGTCAATAACCGGATATTTGGGCTAGGAACTGCCCTGACCGGAATGAATCTCCTCGAGCACCATGTTTCCATTCTAAGCAGACAGGCCACTCGACTGTCCTCTGTCCTAAAGCCGGAAACCTAGAGGAGGGGTGTCCCCAGGCCAATGTGTAGCTGCTCATGGAAGCGATTGAAGGGACCCAGTATGGATGCCGTAGTAACAGGAGATAACTGTTACTGGAGTCTAGGGTGAGCATTCATGTGGCAGGTAGGTCAGTAAATTTCCTTTTAGATACTCGGGCCACCTCCTCTGTCCTAACCTTCTTCCCTGGACCCTGGGGGAACTGCACCTCCTCTATCCTCGTAGGGTCAGGAAAACTTATAGATAAACATTTTTGCTGACCCTCTCAGATGTCTGTGGGATAACTTGCATTTTTCTCATAGCTTCCAAGCAGTCCCTGAAAGTCCAGCTCCTCTCCTAGCCTGAGATATACTGTTTAAGTTACACAACTGCATAGTCATCAGGCCTCATCCTCATCATCTACAGCCATCTAAAGGCTCCTCATGGTGGAGGAACTTCAGATTTCCCCCCCCACACAAGAACCATGGGAATAAGCCATAATTCCTGAAGTTTGGAGCACATGAGTCCATGGCAAAACTAAGTATGTTACCCCTGTAAGGATTTTCCTTAAAGATCCTCCCTAGTTTCTCCAGCAGTGACAGTAACCTTTGAAACCTGAAGCCATCAAAGGATTACAGCCCCTTATTAATAAGTTCCTCCAAAATGGAATTTTGGTCCCTGTTAACTCCTTTTATAACACCCCAAATTTTATCAGTTAAAAAGAATGACAGGGCTTATTAGCTGGCTCAAGACCTCAGGATAATAAATGGAGCAGTGATCCCACTGTACCCAGTAGGATCAAACCCCTTTACCCTCCTGGGGGAAATTCCTACCTCCCACAGTGGCAGCATCCTGGACTAAATGGATGTCTTTTTCTACATTCCTGTGGATGAACAGTGCCAGTTGCTTTTTGCCTTTGAATGGAAATTAGAGCAAGGGCAGTTAGAGAAACCCAGTTGGACAGTTTTGCCAATGGGCTTCCAAGACAGTGCTCATTTGTACAGACAAACCCTAGACAAGGATCTAGCTGGCCTTACTCTAGAGGGGAGCATGATCCTACAGTATGTAGAGCATGATCCTACAGTATGGGGTTGACCGTTCAGCCACTTGGGAAGAGTCCACTGTCCATACAGTACAAGTGCCAAACTTCTCGGCAGAAAGAGGATACAAAGTCACCAGGGCCAAGGCCCAGCCAGTGCAACAAGAGGTAATGTACCTGGGACTGGTCAAAAGAAAGGCCTCTCCTCAGAAGGAGTAAGAGCAATTGTGGAGCTGCCTGAGCTGGAAACCCATAAGCAATGGCAGGCATCTGTAGGACTCACAGGGTTCTGTAGACTCTAGATTCCTAACTACGGTCTCCTCGCAAAACCGCTGAGAGCCTGAAGAGTGTTCCAGAGCCCTTAGTGTGAGGCAAAGAGCAAAGGGAAGCTGTAAACCAGCATAAGGCTCTTGTGCTCCACGCTCCAGCGCTGGTCTCCTAGACCCTGCAAAGAAGTTTTTCCTGTAGGCTCAGGAAAGAAAGGGGGTAGTTCTAGGTGTGCTGCACTGGAAGA
>PVJH01046244.1:0-11952 GCA_004026705.1 Nesogale talazaci | reverse complement strand
GTGTGTGTGTGTGTGTGTGTGTGTGTGTGTGTGTGTGTGTGTGTATCGAACTGTGTCACTCGAGAAGCTGCAAAACCAAGGCGCTGACTCAAAGCACAGCGACCGCCTGCCTAGCACCGCTCACCATTGTTGAATAAAACATGAATGCATTTGACATGGAAGCACTACCGAGCTTCGTTATAAATGCAATTAGCAGCCTCTTCCTTCTGGGCTACAACAGCGCGTGCATTTGAGAGCGAAGTCCCCGAGACGTCTAGAGAGCGGTGGGGGGTCCTTCTCGCAGGGCCTCCGGAGGGGGAGCGCCCACGACGGTCGACGGTGGGAGGGGCCCACGGCCAGGCGCCCAGGGGGTCCGTGCGCTCCCTTCGCACAGCAACAGGGGAAGGGGCGTGCCGGCGGGCTTGTGCACCCACGGGGAAGCTTGTAACCCTTATCCCCCGTCCCCTCGCTGGACCCCTTGTTTGCCTGCCTCTTGCCTCCGGAATCCAGGGAGGCCGAACCCGGGGGGTGGCTTCTGGGGGTGACGGCGGGGGTGGGGGGGAGCGGGGAAGGACAAGGACAAGAGGGCAGAACATGCTCGGGACTGGACCGCGGCGCTCGTCGCCCGGGGCTTCTTCATCAGGCAGAGGCATGGCCTTGGGTGAGATGTCAGCGAACGCCCGCCCGAGGAAGACCTCGGCCTCCAGGCCCTGGCGGGGCGGGCAAGCGCACTCCTCCTGGAGCACTCGCCATCACCCCAGACCTTTCCTTCGGGGGCTCCCTCCGCGGTGCGTCCTGTCCTGTCCTGGGGCTCACACAGTCGGGGCTCCACGGTTGACAGTGGGAACGCATCGAATGGTGAGTGGCACTTCATCGGCCCGGAGGGGCCGTGGAAGAAAGTCCTGGTGATCTACAAACCCAGCCTGCTGTGGAGCAGCCTGGCTCTGCCACGTATGGGGCGGCCATGAGGCAGAATCCACGTGACCGGTGACGCGGTCATCTGCTTGCCGGCCAGTGTTTCCCCCTGGACTGCAAGCTCCCCACCCCACCCCCCAGCGCGGTAGCTTGTGACCTTTTGCATGATTTGTTAGCCAGCGGCGGGCTGGGCACACAGGTGACCACCAGGGGGCGCTCTGCTCCTTGACTTGGGCGTAGCTTGGAGGACATACTGGCCCTTGAGCTTGGGCAAGCGATTGAAGGGCACTGGGTCTCCATTTTCTCACCCAATAAATGGGTATGACACCAATTCCAGGGGTTACAAGATGGGTAATTGATCTTTTGCGTATCTAGTGCCTTTGACAAATAGTCCTCTCTCGCTGGCCCTCCTCTCTGAGTCTCCTCCCCGCCATTTTCACAGCTTGCTTCCCCTGGGTGCTCAGACTTCCTCAGCTGCCCCAACATCTCCTCCCCCTATCAAACAGAACCTCCCCTTATCAAACAGAACCTATTTACAAACACACAGCAATCGGATCGAATCGCATTGGATTGTTGGAAATCATATTATGTAAGCACTTAAAGATATGTCCACTAGCATTTTCAGCCAGGGTACTCACCTTCACCAAGATGTGCATAGTTTGAAGGGCTTCCTCACCCCCAAGGTTTGAAACATTTTCGCAGACACTAGACACTTGGCTTTCAGCATATGGTGGCTAGAACATCTACATTCTCTGAGCTAACCACATGAACACGTTTTGGGAGAAAGGTGGCACTAGCCCTTCTGGGCAGTGGTTGGCACAGGTCTGTTGTGTAAGCACCCTCCTGAGTCTGAGTATCTTTAGATTGGGGATCCCACCCCGTGTACACTCAGTGCCTATAACTCTTTTGTTTTGTTTTTTGGGTATAACTGCCCTCTGGTGGTGGGAATAGGAGACCCAGCCTTTGCTCCTGTGGAGCCGCTGCTGGAATTGAACCTCCATCCCAGTGGGCCACAGTCCTGTGAACAACCACTACGCCACCAGGGCTCAGCCACCACAGAGTTTTCCTTTCCAACAGATTAGCCTAGGTCACTGGATGGTGCAAATGGTTAATGTGCTTACCGCGAACCCAAAGGTTGGAGGTTCGAGTCTATGCTGCGACATCGGAAAGAGGAAGGGCGGGAATCAGAAGAGAAAATGGTGCCACCACGAACATCTGCCACGAGACCAGAAGAGCTGGATGGTGCCCCATGACTATTGCTAAACACTTTGATCTAAAATGCTTATCAAGAAGGGAGGAACGGTACAGAATTACAAATTATAAATGGAGGCCATGGAGGATGAACAAGCACTTGAAACTCTTGGCCAGATGTCTCTAAACCTTAAATCTCAAACCAAACATTCACAAGCAGTCACCTTTGAACCACACTAGCTTAGCCTCCTCAGTGAAATCAGAGGCTTGACCATTGCACTTTGTCTCAAAGATTTATCTGACAACGCAACAAAAACTCAAACTCACTGCTGGTGGGTCAAGGGTGACTCAGAGTGGCCCCTCCCGTGGGTTTTTGTAACTGTTGGCAGGAGCAGGAAGCTCTGTCTTTCTCCCTTGGACAGCAGCAACTCAAAAGGTTAGATGAAAGCAGTGGCTTCCCATTAATGGTGTGCAGTAACTTCAACAGGGCAGCAAGAACACTTACACAGCGTTAAGAATGCCAACACCACTGAATGGTAAAGGATTGGTTGACACGGTGTATCCTTTGTCGTGAATATTTTCACAGCAACAAACAAAATTTAACTAAATATGGATATGCTTCAAGTTTTAGGAAACAAAACCAAGTTTTATGAAACTGTCACATGGGCTGCAAGAGTCAGAGTCGACTTAACTGGGGTGTGTGTGTGTTTGTGTGTGTGTGTAAACTATTGAGTGGATGCAAAAGAACATGTATCCAATAGTAACACTGATGAAATACTTAATCCTATTATTTAGAAAGGAATCCTGGTGACATTACCCATTGGGCTTCAATCCACAAGGTCAAGCAGTTCAAAATCACCCTTGGCTGTGGGAGAAAGACAAGACCTTCTTCTTCCGTAGAATTAGTCTCGGACACTCACGGGGACAGTTCTCCCTGTTTTACACGGTCGCTAAGAGGAGCATTGGCTGAGTGGCAGTAAGTTTGGCTTGGTGAATTTAGAAGACAGGAATCTTACAGTCTCTTGTGCCCTTCCATACCCTGTCCCATTTGTATCCTTCAGGGGTGCCTTAGTGACCTGGTGCTGCTGTAATCAAGATCACAAGAGGGCGGCTCAAACAAACATGCACTTTCTCACAGTTTGTTGTTATTGTTCAGGACCATCAAGTCAGTTCTCACTCCCAGTGACCCCGTGTGCAATAAGATAAAACGCTGCCCTGCCCAGCCCCATGCTCACAAGGGGAGGTCCATTTTTTTCCCCGATGATTTTATTGGGGGCTCTTACAGCTCTTATAACATTCAATACATCTTTTGTATCAAGCATATTTGTACACATGTTGCCATCTTCATTTCCAAATATTTTCTACTTGAGCCCTTGGTATAAGCTCCTCTTTCCCCCTCCACCTTTTTTTAATGAATCATTTTATTGGGAGCTCATATAACTCCCATCACGATCCATGGATCCACGATCCATCAATTGTATGCAGGCCACATTTGCATCTTCACTCTCAAAACATCCTCCCTCCACTTAGGCCCCCAGTACTAGCTCCCCGTATGTCCCTACCCTCCATCCCCCTCCCCCATGAACCCTTAATAATTTAAAATTGTTATTACGTTTTCATATTGTACACTGTCTGATGTGTCCCTTCACTCACTTCCCTGTTGTCTGTGCCCTAAAGGGGTTATATGTCCATCCCTGAAATTGGTTCCCGCCTTTTATTTCACCATCCCTCCACCCTCTCAGTATCACCTCTCCTACCACTGGTCCTGAGGGAATGATCTATCCTAAATTCCCCATGTTTCTGACTCCAGTGTATATCCCCTGGTCTAGCTGGATTTGTCAGGTAGAATTGGGATCATGATAGTGGGTGGGAGGAAGCATTTGAGAACTAGAGGAAAATTGCATATTTTATCGTTACTATACTGCCTCTTGACTGGCTTGCCTCCTCCCTGCAACCCCTCTGTAAGAAGATGTCGCTTCACCTATTGATGGGCTTTGGGTCCCCAATCTGTACTCCCCCTCACCCATTCTCACTGACAGGTTTCCTCTTTCTCCTGGACTCTCTACCAAGCATTTGGTTTGGGAACAGGACCGAAAATTTCTGTGCCTGACTTTTGGGGCAGAGGTGTGTATCCATATTAGGTTTATGCCTAAGAGAGGAGGTGCGTTACGCTGGGTTGTCCACAGGAACAAATCCAGTGACACACGTAGATGTAAAAGAAAGAACTTTAGATCAAGAAGTATTTTCTAGCCAAGAACGGCATTCCCACCCAGTCCATTTCAAGTCCCTAAAGTCCCTCTTCAGATGCACATGGCTGCAGGTCATGCACCATGCAAGCAGACTGTGGGAGGCGGGTGCAGTGTCCTGTGGAACCAAAGACGGTGGAAATGTGGCAAGTGCCGGGGTCAGGCGGCCCAGATGTCCTCCACCCCGGGAGGCAGGCACAGAGCCCAGCTGGCAGGAAGGCAAAGAGAGTGGGAGGGAGGTTTCCAGGTTTTCTTTCCTTTTTTTTTTTTTTGGGGGGGGGGGCATCACTGCTCTCTGGCGGTGGGAGTAGGAGGCCCAGCCCCACTGCTGGAATTGAACCTCCGTCCCAGTGGGCCGCAGTCCCGCGCACAACCACTACGCCACTGGGGCTCAGCCCCAGGTTTTCTATTTATAAGAAAACCACCCCACCCCCAAAAGGCACCATCAGGCTATGGCCTGATTGACAGATTGTTCAACTGCTATACAAATTCAAGCTGGCACAAAAGCATCCAGCTACCACAGTGGTAACGACAAATGGCTGTCCCCAGTGACTATGCCCATGGGCATCCCCAGCAGCAATAAGCGTGCCACATGCTCTACACGGCTGCCCATAGCTGAGTGTGATACTGCCAAACTCCTAAATTGTGCGCTGTAAGAAATGGTATGTCCCTGGGACTGAATCTGCATTTTTCTTTATTGCTGAGGTTGACCTATAAGAATTTTGTATTCTTTCAAAATCAGATGACTACGGGTGTCCATAGATCTAAGAGCTCAAGCCACACAGAATCCAGGAACAGGAATGGAAGTAGTAATACCAGGAGGAGGCTGGGAGAAGGTGACAAGAGCAAGGGAGAAATGGAACCAATCACATCCTGATGAGACACATAACCGTACCCCCCCACCACCACCAAGGGGGACAAATAACAGAAACCATGGGGGGAGACAGCAGTTGGTAGAAGATATGAAAATAATAATTTATAAATTTATCAAGGGGCCACAAGAGTTCAGAAGGGAGGGAGTGGGGCTGGGAGAGAGCCGAGACCAAGAATAATCCATAAGTGATCAAGGGTTCATAAGGGAAGGAAGGTGGGGAGGGCACAGGGAAAATGAGGCGCTGATACCAAGGGTTCAAGTTCTGAGAATGAGAATGGCGACAAATGTGCTTGACACAATGGTTGGGTGGTTTGTGGAAAGTCGTACGAATCCCCAATAAAATGATTTTTTTTTAAGTCTAAGAAATAATGATGTGCTTGATATAATTTTTATCTAGATATCTAGATTGTTACACAAGAGTTGGAAGAGCCTGTGGCAGTCCCCTAATCTGGTGTCAATTTGAGGATTAAAATGTAGGGGTGGAGTCCAGCCTGTCAATCTAGACATAGCCAATGAGATCTCTGTGTGGGCATGGCCTTCTCCTCTGAGAATTCTGGGAAATCTGGTACTTCCTTCTTGGAAGTGGGAGACACTCTCTCACTCGCTCAGAGACCTTCTACTGACAATACTCATTGCCTGACTCGACTGACAAGGCTCCTGTGAGACATCCCCTAGGAGAAGGACCATGGACCTACCCTGATGTAACCAGATACCTGGACCTGGAGAAGTCACGTGGAGACCCCTGCCAGCACTGAGATGCTTACGCCACCCCTGGATCCAAAGATTTTCTACTCGCTGGTTTGTGATCATTCTGTATTTGGTATAGTTGCATGTTTCATGAGTCTGAAGAGGACTTAATGGATTGGTATGGGACATAGGGGTTGAAGGTATCTAGACAACATTCAACCTTTTTGGCTTGTTTTCAGGCAGCATACGGTGGGTGAAGGAAGACATAGGTCAGTGTAAGACATCAAAAAATAATAATTTATTAATTTTCAAGGTTTCGTGAGGGCAAAAAATGAGCTGATACCAAGAAAGAAAATGTTGTGAAAATGAAGGCAACATATATACAAATATGCCCGACACAATGCATGAATGGAATGTGATAAGAGCTATATGGACCCCCAATAAAATTAGCTAAACAATTAAAATTTCAAAAATCGTAACGAAGTTCAAGTTGCACTGAAAGCACCAGGCAAAAACATGGGTCCAGGAATTGACAGCATACCCGCCTATGAAGCACTGGGAGCACTCACTCCTCTTTGCCAGGCAATCCGGAAGACATCTACTTGGCCAAGTGACTGTAAGAGATCCTTATTTGTACCCATTCCAAAGAATGGTGGCCCAGCCGTGCTCAAAACGATAAAATGTCGTTAGTATTATTTGCAAGTACAGCTTTGCTAAAGATCATCCAACAATGGCTGTAGCAGTACAGACAGGTTGCTGCCAGAGGTTCAAGCTGGATTCAGAAGAGAAGGTGTAACAAGGGATATCACTGCTGATGTCAGATGGATCTTGGCCAAAGGCAGAGAATGCTCGAAAGATGTTTACCTGTGTTCTATTGACAGTACCAAGGTTTTCAACTGTGTGAACCATAAACTATGGAGAGCCTAGAGAAGAATGACTTTGCCGTGGCCATTTTAACTCGTACGTGGATCAAGTGTGAGAGAACAAGGACATACTGTACTGCACGGTTTAAATCAGGAAACAGGGTTGTGACCTCTTACCATAATTAATCAATCTGTATTCTGAACAAATTATCAGAGATGCTGGATTAAATGAAGAGTGCAGCATCAGGATTGGAGGAAGGCTTATGAGCAACTTGAGATATACAGATGACAGAACTTTGCTTATTCAATGTTGACTTGAAGCACTTGCTGAAGATCAAGGATTATAGACTTCAGGTTGGATTGCAACTCAATGTAAAAAAGCCCAAAATCCTCACAGCTGGACCAAGAGGCAGTATCATGATAAAGATTGAAGTTGTCAAGGATTTTGTCTTGCTGGGATCCAAAATAATCAATGTTCATGGAAGCAGCCATCAAGTGATCAGAAGAAGCTGGCATGACTGGGTCAATCTGCTGCACAAGACCCCTTGAAGAGTATTGAAAAGCAAGCTTGTAACTTTGAGGTCTAAGATGTGCCTGGCTCAAGCCATGGTATTTTCTTTTTATTTATTTATTTTATTATTATTTTTTTAAGGCATCACTGCCCTGGTGGTGGGAGTAGGAGGCCCAGCCTTTGCTCCTGTGAGCAGGAATTGAACCTCCATCCCAGTGGGCTGCAGTCCCGCGCACAACCACTACGCCACCGGGGCTCAGCTCTCAAGCCATGGTATTTTCAACTACCTCATATACATGTGAACGTTGGACAGAAAAATCAATGCATTTGAATTGTGATGCTGGTGATGAACAAAGTACCAAGGACTGTCAAAAGCACAAGAAATCTGTCTTGGAAGAAGTCTGACCAGAGTGTTCCTTAGAGGCTAGGATGGTGTGACTTCTCTTACCCACTTGACTTTGGTCATGTTATGAAGAGAAACCAGTCCTTGGAACAGCACCCCAAGCTTGGTAAAGTGGAGGAGCAGACAAAAAAGGCAGGCCAGCAAAGAGATGGATTGCCTCAGTGGCTGCAACCATGAGCTGAAACTGAAGAACAACTTTGTGAGGATGCTCTGGGATGGGGTAGTTTCTGTTGTAAATGGGGTCACTTTGAGCCAACCACTGTGTGCAAGCAAACTGGCCAGCTGAGAAAAACACGATTTCAGACAAGGTCTTCATTAAGCATGCGGTCAGAAACACCCGATGGCATTTGCATGAGTGCCTGGACTGGCTGAGTCAGCAGGCCGCAAACTCCCATTTGTTAGAGGTTGGCACAGTGACTCTGGGGTTGAGCCTTGGAAGCCGCAGGCCTCACTCCGGGTTTCAAAAGCTTCTGGAGGCACTAGCTCACTGAGCAACCCTAGGCGGATGACTCATCTGGGCCTGCTTCTCTATAAATAAGCACGGGCGTCTGCCTGATGGGGCAGCTATTAGAATCCTCGGCCAATGTCTGTGAAACACAACACCCACCCAGCACATGCTCTACTGAACACACAAGTGAGAGATGTTCCTGGAGCTTCTGGAAACTGCCACAACCAAGTAGCAGGTGGCAATTTTTGCTTAACAATTTGCTACCCAAGACAATTAAGGGCATGAGAATGAATAATCCAAGCATGACAATGAAATTTTACAAAACATTTCTTGGATCTATACTATGAAGGGGCTTTAAAAAGTTCGTGGAGAAAATAAAAGACAATGGAGTGTTTCCAGCAGCTTTTGCCTTGTTAGTCCTCTTGAATGTGCCTCGTACTGGGGGGGGGGGGGGGGGGGGGGGGGGGGGGGGGGTTAGCACGCACGAGGTATATCTGTGTCGAGGGAAGGGGTGACCTCAAACCATTTATATCCTAAGGTTGCTCAGTCCAGGGAGGGAAGGGGGTTTAGCAAGACCCCGAGCCCCACACAGGGAAATGGCAGACATTCAGTAATGGCTGCACCAAGTGTGGGACTCTGGGTGTGGAGCAGGCACTATTGTCCCTTGAAAGGCCAAGGCTGATGGGTCCAATCAGAACAAGCTGCAAAATGAAAATCTGAAGGGCCAGTATCCCTGACTTGTCAGCCTCCGCAGAGCCCTACTAGGCCTGCCAGCAGTACTGACACATGCATGCGCACGCACGCACTCACTCACGCACCCTCGGCAGCGAAGCTGGTTCACAAGTCTCCCCAACATTTGTGCAGAGAAGTCCAAACCGCCATTCAAGGAAGGACACAGAATGGATAATAATATCTTTTAATGTTTCACATTGTTCCCCAACCCCCCACCCCCAGAAGATTTGTAACAAAAATACATGGAATTTAGTATGGGTGTCAGTACATTGGGCAGTTACAGAACTACACAGAAGTCCTCCTTGTAAAAGCAGAACGTTCCATTTGAAGAAAAGAAAAATCACAACATGATTAGGCATTATCATCTCACACTGCCTATTGTTCTAATTTAAGAGATTTGGCTGGGGCAGGGGGTAATTTAAAAAAATATAAAACTGATCACAGTCAATTGTGCCAATGCCCTCCCGTCTCGTTGTTCCCTGCCCCCCCTTGCTGGGATGGGAAGGGAGGCAGGGCCGCAGGGGTGGGGCCTGTGAGCCTGCCCCAGCAGTTCCCCCGCTGGAGCATGCTGGCGAAGGCCTGCTGTGGGGCTGCACTGAGGGGGGCCGGGCAGCAGGACTCAGCCGGGCCCTCACCCATGTGCAGCACTGGGCCCTTAATACCGTGTCACAAGGAGCCATTCTGCAAGTTGGAATGCTAACAGAGTAGACACACGCTGACAATCCCACCAGGCACAATGGAGTAAGTCAAACCCCATTTGGTTTTTGAAATGAAAATCCTTCACACATCCACCTGTGTTGAATAATATTAATAATAACTTACGATACGAACAGCTTCCTTCCAGAAGCAATTATCACTTAAGCGGAAATCCTAAGCATGGGGAGACTCATTTTTCTATGAAGGTCATTCTTAGGAAGGAAAAATACGCAAACAGTTAAAGAAAAAAAAAAAAAACGTAGACACTAGGTTTTTATGCGTTTTGAAGAGTACAGTGTTTTCCATTGCCCAAAGTCTCAGTTCCCTTAGAGTGTTACACCGAGTAAAGCTAGTTTTCCCCTGGCTCCCTCTCGTGTGGGTCACTTCAGATGGGAGGGCAAGAGGCCATCCCCGCCTGGTCCCAAATATAACGTTAATTGCCACCAGGGATGCAGGCCCGTCACAGGTCTACCTGTTTCAGACGTGCAACTAACTTGACACAGAGGTCAGTGAAGTCCAACTGCAGTCACCCCTTGGGGCCATCCAGGCAGAGAGAGGTCGTTCAAGGGATGAGCCTGTGGAGCCTCCCAGGCAACCAACAGGACACTTGACTTGGACACTCCAGTCTTGACTTGCTGTGGGACAAAATCTACAGCTCGAGTTTTTCACCACTAGGGTCATTAACACCATGTAGAGACACAGAATCGACATGAGAAAGCAGGACAGGACAGGACAGAGAGGTCGGGAGAAACTGATGCGACAGCTGTTCCATCACTGCCCACCACACAGGTTTGGGGCCAGCGACTTCATGAGCGCATCCCTCGATGCACTGCCACAGTCAGCTTCGAGTCCACGTGGTCAGCCCAGTGCGATGCTGGCTGCCTTGTCGCCACCTCCGACAGGGGGCCGAGTGGTAAGCACAGGCCTCACAGGCGCCTCGGCCCGAGGGCCTTCCTGAGAACTTGGCTGTGGCCCTGGGGGCGGTGTGGCAACTCGGCAGCAGCACCCACTGGGCTTAACCTCAGCAGCCAGCCTGCAGGATGCTGCCTCCGGAGCGCTTGGTCACCGACAGCGTGGTGAACACCTGCAGGGGGAGAAAGCACATTTTCACAAACCCCACCACACCAGTGACAGGGCGTAGCTCAGACAGCACACCAGAACCACTTTAGGGACCCCGTAAGTGAGCCAAACCAGTTGGTTAATTATGTCCACCAGAAATGACCTGGACGTCGCTAAAGGGTAGAAGGGCATAGAAGCATGGTCAAACCGAGGAGGAAAACATGAAAAGATGGCTTCCAATGAAGCACTGTTAGCATATGACATCAGGTGTCTTCAATGGAGTGGCAATTTTTTACAAGAAATTCTTCGTGCACTAGGTTGAGACGTTAGTTGCACGTCTGAGCCCCGGTGGCATAGTGGTTGTGCAGACGTTAGTTGCACATCTGGTTGTGCGCGGGACTGGGGCCCACTGGGATGGAGGTTCAATTCCAGCTCCATGGGAGCAAAGGCTGGGTCTCCTACTCCGACCACCAGAGGGCAGTGATGCCCAAAAACCAAAAAAAAAAAAAATTCTTCGTGCAGTAGGTTGAGCCTAAGATAAAGTCTGCCCTCACATTGCCTGCCTACCCAGCTCAAGGGGCAGTAGGCATACAGGAATGTCCCTGACCCGCCACCTCCTCGTTGCACTGATTGCTTCGGGCATCTAGTTGGGATGTTTCACAAACATCGGGTCCACGGACGACAGTATCTGTGCCCTCTGCACCTGCCACCAGAGAGCAGTGCAGCACTGCTGCTCACCCAGGAGGGCTCCCCACGGCTGAAACCCCCTCCCTGACCACCACAGCTCATCGGCCTGCTGCTGCTCACTCCTGGATCTCCTTTAGAGCACAGGGTGTTTGGAGGCCCTGATGGGGCAGCTAAACAAAAGACCTACTGCCAGAGGCTCAACCCCGGCCAACCCCGTGGGACACACACAGTTCTGCTCCGATACACATGGAGCTGCCAGCAGCTGGAATCTAGTCAATGGCAACCGGTTTAAAATATACACACCAATCTCCCAAGGAGCAGTTAGTGACTTTGAACCACCAACCTTGTAGGCTAGTAGCCCAGTGCTTAATCCACAGGACCATCAGGCCTGTTCCAATACCTCTATTTTTACTGAGTAATGTGTTTACATACGTACACACCTCTGTCAAGACCTCCATCTGTAACTTTGCTTCCTAGAGCCTCCTCCTGCCCCACCATCATGTTTCCCTGTCTTCTACCTCTTAGTACTTCCTCTCAGCTAGATTGGTGTTGCTCTAATACCCACACGATCTCTACAACCTTCTAGATGTTGGGTTTGATTCCCTGGTGGTTCTCCTGTCTATGGCACTGCTTGCTCACCACACCCTTTCCCCCTTCCCTC
>PVJH01046243.1:0-11015 GCA_004026705.1 Nesogale talazaci | reverse complement strand
AAAAAAAACTTATATTGTTACATTTCATCCCTAACTGAACTCTGTCTCCTTCCTGCGGCTCCATCTCAACCTCTTAATGTCCACACAGAGGCCTCATTGGCTATCTCCAGATTGACAAGCTAATCTCCTCCCCTAGGCTCCCAATCATGAAACTGACAGGAGTACATGACTGCCACCGTTAGAAATAAAACCTCTACGAGCCCCCAATAAAATGATAACAAATTAATGAATTGATTAAAAATTTAATATATAAACTTTGGTTAGCGTGTTAGTCCGGGCAGACTAGAGAAACAAATTCATAGACACGCATATGGATATAAGGGAAAGGTTTATAGACAAAAGGAATGGGACATTGAGAAAGCATCCCAACCCAGTCCAGTCCAAGGTCATACGTGCGATATTAACTCATGTGTCCAATACCAGTCTATAAAGTCTCCTTCCGACTCACAAGACACATGCAGTAGAGGCATCCTGGTGCTGGCAGGGGTCTCCCCATGGCTCCTCATTTCCAGGGTTCAGGGTCCATCCGCACTCTCCATTGGCAGTAGGAGCATCTCAGTGCTGGCTGGGGGGAGAAGTAGAAACCTCATGAGAGCGCTCTCCTGCCTTCTCATCGCCCACCACCATGTGACCCTCTAAGAGAGGCTGGGGTGAGCATGCTACCATGACATGTGTCTGATTTCGTTATTTTACTCTCTCTCATCTCTCCCACTTCTCTAGGACTTTACTACAATCTTTATATATCTCAACTGTACAATTGAGCCTACCGATCCCGTGATTAGTTGTGGGGGGGTGGGCTACCCCCCTCATCCTGCCAGGTGTGGGGCAGTAAGGACTGGAAGGATTATTATGTCTGTGGGCATAATTCAGAGTCTGGGAGGCTGACAGTGGGGGAGGAAGGACTTGACATGTGTGAGACAGAGATGACCCCCAGTCACAGCCTCCTGACTAAAAGTCACTCCCACAACATCCCCCCACAACAGTGCTACTTTAAAGATGCCTCTTAAAAAGCACAAGGCTGCTCTTTGAATGCACGGAGGCGATCCATCTCTCAGAGAAATCAGATTCTATTGTCCGGCCCCCCACCCCCACAGTAACAGGTCGCTAAATTAGGGACAAAGAGGGGCGTGTCTTTTCTAATGCCTGTGCTATACATAAAGTAGCTGTCCTGTGCTACAATAACGGGGTTGGAAGGAAATCAGGCGCGCTAATTACACATCTATGGGACAATCCGGAGCCGAGCATGCGCACACTGAGCCCCTAGGCCCAGGTGAAACCAACCTGGACACACCCACCTTAGACACCAGCAGGAGGACGTCACACAGGTGCACCTAACCCCAGCCAATCAGGTTGGCCAGTACCCTCAACCCCGCCTCCCCAGCTGGAGGGGTATGAAAAAGCCCTCCCACGTGAGGTGCGCTGGAGCCTGCGGGCCTGCTGAAGCGGCAAGTTCTCGTCCTCTGGGATAAACTGGTTCCACACGTGTGGTTTCTGTGCTCCTGTGCCTGCATTCTGTCCACGTGGTTTTTCGCGTTCGGTCCCAGACTCCTGCCGGTTCCCACGCAGTCTTGTAGGCTTTCCTGAACCAGCGCTGACTTTCTAAGACTGTCATGCCCGAAACTTCCCCTTTCCTCATAAGAGTCACCCGGGTGACAGTCCCGCTTCTGCCGCGTGAATGCTTTCAGTGTGTGAAGCAAGCATGGAGGCGGGATTCCCCATCCACAAACCACCCTTCTGATACCAAGCTTAGATCGTTCACCTGGAGAAAGTTCTGGGACATCCCAACTTGAGTCAGCTCAGCGCGGAATCCACGATTAAACCTCCACTCTAAACGCCAGTACCTGTCCACTTGTGTTGTCTATGGACTTAATGAGGCTTGTTAGCTCCAAGATTATATAAGCCTATTGGAGAATTGTGTTAGTCCGGGTGGACTAAAGAAACATTCATAAATACACATATGGATATAAGGGAAAGGTTTATATACAAGAGGAATGGAACATTGAGAAAAGCATCCCAACCCAGTTCAGTCCAAGTTCATAAGTCCAATATTACCGTATGTCTGATACCAATCCATAAGCCCTCTTCAGACTCATGAAGCAAATGCAATGACACCAGGACAATCACAGGCCAGTGGGTGCAGAGTCTTGTGTATCCAGCAGCAGTAGAAGCATCCTAGCATTGGCAGGGCTCTCCCTGTGGCTCCTCGTTTCCAGGGCTCAGGATCCATCAGCAGTACCCATTAGCAGTAGACACGTCTCAGCACTGGTAGGGGTCTCCCTGTGACCTCCCAAGCATCTCAGCACTGGTAGGGGTCTTTACCTCAGAAGTTTGGTTCCATCAGGGTAAGCCCATATAGCTGCTCCTCCCACTCCTCCAGTCCCCAGGAATCAGGATCGATCAGCATGCTGTCATCTCATCTTGTCAGTAGTTTGTCTCCAAGGAACTGAGTCAAGTCTCTCTTCTCCAACTGGGAAATACCTCAAGACTTCCCAGAATTCTCAGGAGAAAGCCATGCCCACACAGAGGCCTCATTGGCTATCTCCAGATTGACAGGCTAGACTCCACCCCGACCTCCCCATCATGAAATTGGCATCAACATGACCTCCACAAGAATACATTCGCTCTAGTGCCTGGTTTCTTGGTGAACCCTTTCATGATTTATCTGCTGTTTATTTTTTCCTTTTAATTGCACAATTATTACTCAGGACCTATTGGGTTGTAAGACTGGACCTTTCAGCCATTTTCTTTTTTTGTTGTTGTTAAAACTTTTTCAATTATTTTATTGGGGACTCTTATAGGTCTTATAACATTCAATACATCATTGTATCAAGCACAGCCATTTTCTTACCAACCGTGGATCCACACGACTTTGTACACACCAGCCTGTGGGCTCCCTGCTTCATGACTGCATCATGGACCTGCAGCTACATGAATATAAAGAGGGCTCCAGCTCACCTTGAACCCATGAACCTGAATTGGCCTGAGCTGGGACCCCTTCTGGATAGAAAGCTCTTTCCTAAACATCGATTTGTTTCTCTAGACCAAGTGGCCTGACAAGCCATTCCTCTTGATATTGTCTTTCTTTTTAATAAATCATTTTTATTGGGGGTTCGTACAACGCTTATCACAATTCAGTGTGTCAGGCACCTTCATACACCTACTGCCACCATCTTTCTCAAAACATTTACTTTCTACGTGAGCGCTTGACATCAACTCTTCAGCTTTCCCCCTCCCTCATGAACCCTTGATAATTTATAAATTATTATTATTTTGTCATATCTTACACTGCCCGATGTCTCCCCTTGCTCACTCCTTCACTGTCTGTCCTCCAGATAGGAAGTTATATGTAGATCCTTGCAACGGGCTCCGCCTTTCTACCCCACCTTCCCTCCACCCTCCAGGTAGCTCCACTCTCACTCCTGGTCTTGAGGGGTTCATCTGTCCTGGATTCCCTGGATTTCCAGTTCCCATTGTACCAGTGTACCTTTTCCAGTCTAGCTGGCTTTGTAAGGTAGAATTGGGATCATGATAGTTGGGGGGAGGAATTGATACATTCTTTTCTTTTCTTTTCTTTTCTATACCTGTGGTCTTCCACCATCGTTGTCTTTAGGAGATTGACTGACTTTGCCGAGCAAAATGCCTTCCTAGTTTGTCCATGTCATGAAGCGTTTGACCGCTTCATCATGGTTTGGGAGCCTGGGGGCAGGTTATCACTTTGAAAGCAGATTGGCAGGTCTTTACCCGGAAACCCACCCCTGAGTGGATTCCAGCTGCCCAGCTTTGCATTTATTAGCTGTGCAACGAGCCGCCATGCCACTGGCGCTTCTTTGCAAAACTTGACATCTTCATGGGAGCAGACAGCCTCATCTTTCCCTCTCAGAGCAGCTGGGGGGTTCGAACCACTGATCTTAGCAGTGCGAGGATGATCCTCCCCACCGCTGGGACTCCTCAAAAAAAGAGAAAAACAAACGGAGTCCGTGCTAACTCACAATGACCGTCAGTGGGCTTCTGAGATTGTAGCTGTGGATTTGAATCAAAAGCTCAGTCTCGCTCCTGCAGAGCTGCTGGTGGGTCTGAACTGCTGAACAACTCGAAACCACGACACCACCAGAGCTTATATGGGGCCCAAACAAAACCACCACCGCCACCAAGCTTACGCCATGTAGTCAATGAATCAAGTCTGACTTAGAGCGACCCTCTGGGACCAGGTAGAACTGTCCTTGTGGCTTTCTGAGACTGAGAAGTAATGAAGAAAGGAGAAAGGCTCGTCTTTCTCCTGCAGAAGGAACCCTGGCTGCAATCTGCCCCGCCCTCCGTTTAAAGCCACCAGCCAGCAATTCCACGGGAGAGAGATGGGGTTTTCTTTTCCAGTAACGAGTGAGGGTCTTGGAGACTCGCAGGGGCGGTTCTACCCTGCCTATAGGTTGGGGTGTGGACGCTACAGCAGGGCATTTGTTTTCCTGTCTCTTGCAGAACTGGCAGGTGGTTTCGAACCACTGAGCTTTGCGATCACAGCTCAAAGCACAGCCACTCTTCGCCAGCTCTCTGTACACTTTGTGGAAGGATGTGAGCGGAAAGACACCTGGATTGGAAGAAGCACCCCGGCCAGCCTGGGCTGCAGGCAGAATGGCCCAGGAGACCAGGAGCAGCCCTCAGGTGAAAGACGACGGAGTTTGAACAAACTCAGGAGCCAGGGGAGAAGGGAGCAGAGAGGAATGGTCTTTCTCAAACCAAACTCACGGCCATCGAGTTGACACCAACTCAAGCCCCCATAGAACAGGACAGAACTGGCCCTGGGAGTTTCCGCGACTGGAAGCACGATGTCACCAGGAATGGTGTGTAGGAGGGGTGACAGTGTCTGCTAGGCTGGCTCGCCCTGGAGGGGGAGGCAGGTTCTCAGACCTGAGGGCAGATGATTGAGAAGGGGACCAGGGAAAGCCTGTTCAGAGTTGGAGGGCAGTGACGGCATGCATTCTTGACCTTTTTTCTTAGTGATTGCTTCATGTCACTAAGTGTGATGCCTTCCTGGTCCATCCAGGGGAGGAAGGCACAAATGAGTCATCGTGAGTCTCCCTTGTGGTCACACATTCCCTTGTGTGGAGGCACGTAAGTTCATTCATCCATTTGTCCACCAGCGAGCGTGTAGGGTGCTTCTATATTTTTGTGATTGTGAATAGAGCTGCAATGAACATGGATGTGCATAGTATGTGATTTAAAAAAACTCACTGCCATCAGGTTAATTCTAATGCATGGCAACCCTGTTGGCAGGGGAGAATTGACCCTGTGGTTTCCAAGACTGTGATTCTCTATGGGAACAGAAAGCTTTATCTTTCTCTGCAGGGTGTGTGTGTGTGTGTGTGTGTGTGTGTGTTTTCAACTGTTCACAAAAAGCTGAAGGCTCAATTCCCCCCCTAAGGCGCCTCAGAAGAAAGGTCTGGCAGAGGACTTCCAAACACCCAACCCAACATGCAGCCCAAGCAGCAGGGAGGGTAGTTCCATTCTTACACAGATGGGGTCGCTGTGACTTGGGCTGGACGCCACAGCAGCAGGTCATGTTCTGAGGTGCTTCTGGGATCCAGGAGGAAGAAGATCCATTCAGTCCCATCCCGCCTAGCTCACTGGGTCTCAGGGGATCACAGGGAAAACCGGACTCACTCCCTCAACTGCCCCTGAACCGATTGACTCAGTGACCCTGTCGGAGAAAGTCTAACTACCCCTATGGGACTCCTAGACTGTAACTCTTTATGGGTGTTGAAGGTGTCTTCTGCTTCCTGAGGGTCAGCTTGTGGTCTTGAACTGCTGACCTTCTGAGACTCTCGATGGCCATAGAAAAGCCTCGTTTTTCTTCCCAATAGGGGCTGGTGATTTTGAACTGATTTTCCAATTAGGAGCCCAACATGGAACCCCTACCCCACCAGGGTTCGGCAACCTTATTTAAACATGACCCTGGCCCAGACATGCTCTTGACATGTGACCCCACCCCTCCAAGGGGAGAAAAATAGGACTCACTGAGGATTCGATTCTGACCCACTGTGACCCTCTAGGACAGAGAAGAACGGCCCCTATGGGATGGGACTGTAATGCTTTACATGAGTAGAAAGCCTTCTCTCTCTCTCTCTCTCTCTCTCTCTCTCTCTCTCTCCAGGAGCAGCTGGCGATTTCGAAGTACTTCCCCTGTGATGTACAGGCGGATCGGCATAACCACCCCACCAGAGGCTCACTGGCAAAGCAGCTCCAGAGAACGGCAGGGGGTGCAGCTGGGGCCCCCCGCCCCCTTCCTCCCACCAGAACCCACAAACCAGGCCTTCTCCCCACACCCTGGGACCCTTCCCAGGGACAGAGAGAGCACACACGTCCTTCTTTAATTTTATATGGAGGTGTAAAAAAAAAAAACCGATACAATGTACATCATGGGTGTGTGGGCCTCGGGGAAAGACGAGCCTTCTCCTGGGAGTGAGGGCAGGAGCTGGTGAGGATGATGGACACCAAGAGCCCCCACGGCCATTAAAAAAATAATAATAATAATGTACAGACTTAGTCCTCTAGATGTCATGTGACATGCAAGCGGGTCCCAGAGGGACAGGAAGCAGCAGCAGGGACATAGCTAACACAAGCAGACGCATGCATACCACGACACCCTGACGCACTCCCTCCCTTGAAGCTGTGGGGGCAGCCACCCCCCTTCACTTCCCACATCCCACCCCAACTCAGAAAAGCAGCATCCTGAGAGAGTAGGGACCCCCCCAATAAATAAATTCTGTCCTCACGACCTGAAAAAAGTACATCTCAGATATCACATTGCCTTGAGGGTCAGCCAGGACCAGTCTTTTCTCCTCCCTGACACACAAAAAGCACAATTTCTTTTTAATACTGAAGTTGGGAGGGGGCATGGGACCACCCCTCTACCCCCCACCCCAAGGTACAGTCAAATCATTGACTTCCACGGAACACGACTCTTGATCTAACTCCAGCTCTCAGCCCCAAACCCTGCAGATGACCGCGCTCCTTAAAGGGATCTCCAGGCAGTGTTTTGTGGCTTTTTTTTTTTCTTTTTGTATGCCTGACGAAAGTTCTGGAGCCAGGCAGGGGTACCTAGGGATCACTCTGAGAGCATCCCTGTAAAATGCTGGCTTCCGGAGTATTTTTCTTACCTCAACAGGAGGTGTGCGGTACACCCTCTGTAGGAGAAAGGGTGACTATCCCTAGATACATAGCCCCCCTTCTCCCCAAACCCAAACACACACACACACACGCTAAGGCACAGCTAAGGCAAGCAGGCATGCTTTGGCAAGGAAGGCCCTGGAGGACCCAGGGTATAAACAGCTGCAATGAAGGGTGGTGGGATGTGTGACCTCAGCACCTTTGGAGGTGGGGGAGGGGAGACAAATCTCAGGGCTCCCGAGGGGAAGAAGTGAGAAGAGGAAACAGGAATCCGGGAAAGGTGGGGAGAGGAAACCGGAAGTTGGGAAGAGGAAGCAGGAAGAAACAAGGAGGCAGAAAATGGGAAGAGGAAAGGGATAGATTAACGTCAGGAGTGACGGGCAAAGGGACCTGAAAAGGCAGAGGAGGGAAAAACAGGAAGGTGGGGAGCTCCAGAAGAAAACAGCACAGGGCCCTGAACAGTAAGTATCAGTGGCCTTGGGCGGCCACGGCCCAAATCTTGTTGCTGCCTTCCCAAGATGCCCAGGTGAAAAAACAAAACACAAACAAAAATCGAGAATGGGGGCGACAGAGGAGGAAAGGGAAGAGCAAGGAGGCAAAGAGGCTAGTGAGAGACAAAGGGGAGACAGGAAGTAGAGGAGGCTAGGAGAAAGAAGAGACAGGAAGTAAAGGGGGCTAAGAGAAAGGAGAGACAGGAAGTAGAGGGGGCTAAGAGAAAGGGAGGCTTGGAAGTGGGCGGGGCCAGGAGACACGGGAAATGAAGGGGGTCAGGAGAAAGAGGGGACCAGAAGTGGGAGCCAAGAGGAGGAAGGAGGCCTCATCAGGACGGCAAGGAAAGTGGAGTGAGGGGAAACAGACGGGACCACATCCTGTCAGGTCTTTCAGACCTTGACGAAGACCAGGCGGGTGGAGTACGCCAGGTCGGCCAAGTAGGCCAGCAGGTTGACTCCGGTCAGGATGGCGGTGGCCAGCTTGCGGTCCCAGATGCAGATGTGGTGGGCGTGGGAGGTGCTGCAGTACTGTTCCCTGGACCTGCGGGGCTGGCCGCCGAAGCGCTCGTTGAACTGGTAGAGGGGCCAGATGACCAGGGCCGTGGCGTAGAGCAGGACGGACAGCAAGGCCAGCCCGGAGAGGAAGGTGGGGAAGGGGATGGGCAGCGCATTGGTGCAGTCGCCCAAGTTCAGCAAGATGGCCACGGCCGCCAGGATGAAGCAGATGGCGTAGACGGCCACGCACCACTCGAGCGCCGGCTGGGACTGGTAGAGTTGGGAGTTACCGATGAAGGCGAAGATGATGCAGGCCACGAAGGTCTCCAGCACCTTCAGCAGCCCTGGCACAGTGGCCATGTAACCCGTGATCTCCCCAGGCCGCGCGCGGGTCCAGGCCACCTCGAGGGCGTAGGCCACGAAGGCCACGCAGGAGAAGGTGGTGGCTGCGATGGCGTGGTCCCGCGTGCGGCCGTGGGGCTGGAACTGCACGAAGGTGGTGGGGTAGATGATGGACGTGGTCAGGCAGAAGAGGGCCGCGTAGCAGGCGAAGGTGATGGGGAAGTTGCGCCAGGAGAGCGGGAATCGCTGCTGGAAGCCAAACACCTCCACGATGAGGATGACCAGGGTCACGGAGAAGCAGAAGCACCAGGTGAACATGGACCAGTTCCCCATGGGCCCCTCCCAGGCGTCCACGCTGGCCACCAGGGAGAAGGCGATGCAGGTAGACAGCAGCTGCAGCAGACGCAGGAGGCCCAGGGGCTGGGTCAGCGCCCTCGGGGACCCCACGATGGTGGGGGAGCCCAGGCCAGAGGACGACGACGTGGTGGTCGTGATGGTGGTGCGGGTCACGGTCACCGGCATGGCTGGGGGAGGGGGAGAGAGCACACACAGGCTGAATTGTCTCCCGCCCTCAAGTTTCCATTCTCCACAACACCATCACCGCCATCAACTCAGACGGGGTAGAACCACCCCTGTGGGTTCCTCAGACTCTAACTTAGTCCAGGAGAAGAGCCTCACCTTTCTCCCTTGGCCGGCAGTTTGAAACCACCCACTGACAAGAGGGAAGGCCACGTCCACGGCCCTGTCCACCCCGTTGAGTTCTCTCCCGTACCACACCGAGATGCCGTGAGCCGGAAGGGGCTCTCCAGGAACTAACCGGCAACAGGACGCAGGCTGCACAACTTCGTGACCCTCCAGCACCCTGCCCTCTGTAATGGGCCAACGATGCACCTCCCCCGCCCCCACCCCAATATGTGCTGAGACCGATGGTTAAGCCATGGTGTAAAGAGGCCTGGTGGTGCAGTGGGTCAAGTGTTGGACTGCGAACCATGAGGTTGGCAGTTCGAACCCACCAGCTTCTCCAAGGTTTTCTATGCCTGTAAAGATTGAGTCTTGGACATCCACAGGGGCTGGTTCTGTCCCATATGGTCCCTGTGAGTTGGAATGGGCTTGATGGCAGTGTTTGGTGTCAGGGACCCATCGACAGCTTCAGAGAACACTCCGGAGATCTGCTCCTGGAAAAATCCCCACCCCAAAGCTGTAGGGGGTCCATCCGACTCGTATAAACCCTACAGGGCAGAACCCAACCACCCCTGTGGGCTTCCCAGGCTGTAACTCTCTATGGAAATCGGGACGGTCTCAACTTCCTCCCTCGGCTAGGCTGGTGGGTTTGAACCACGGCTCTTGAGTTGGCAGCCCAAAGCCTACCCCCCCGGCACCAGCAAGGCGTCCACTGAGAAGACTACCGCCTCAGAGACCTTTCTTTGTACCATAAGCGAGACTGGCGGTCAAGATCGACTGCATGGCACCTGGTCACAGCCACGTTCCTGCCAGTCATAATCATTATTTGCAGTAAATAAGGCTCTCCCTGTTCCGTTTTAGAGGTCATGTTAGCTTAGGGTGTGTCTAATTTGTTTGGAGAAACGGCTGGTGAAGCAAGGACAGGTTGTAGCTTGAGAAGGCAGACACGGGGTCACAAGAAGAATAAGGAGCCCAGGGAGAGAGATTCAGAAGAGACGAGGGGGGTCCCCCAACCATTGGTCACAGAGAGAGCTAGCCTCCCCTAGAACCAGCATCCTGAATCCAGACTCCCAGCCTCTACCACTCACGGAAGCAGCATGGAGAGATCGAAGGACGAATTGCATTGCATTGCCTTGGGCTAGTCTGCTGCACACGCCCTCTTGGGAGGGGTGAGAAGTGAGGCTGTTACTCTGAGAACTGAGGGTGCATGGGGACCCCCGCCGCGGTCTTTCCAGCTGCCTCCCATGCATGGGAAAGCTGGACACTGAATCAGGATCGCAAAGAAGGATCGACACATTTGAATTGTGCATTTAGAGTGTCAATGCTGAGCACTGTACTCCGTGGCTGAGAATGACAGGGAAAATCTCAGGTCCATTTGCTATGCCCCAAATGGATTCGTGTGGGAAACAGAGGAGCGGAAGAGCGTGTATGGGGACAGATTCTTTCTTCTCGTCTCTAAGAAACCTGAGAGGCCAGGGTGCTGGGTGGATGAGGGCTTCACACTTGAGAGTTAGAGATGAGTCCCAATCAGTGTCTCCTAACTAAGATTAATCCCCACAAGAGCCTCCCATCCGAGTGCTGCCTTAAAGTGACCTCTTAAAAGCACGCAGCTGCATGCTCTCTGGCCGGCAGCTTGAGCTGTGGGAGCAGATATGGTGCTATTTGTTCTCCCTGCTCAGGGGACAGTCACTTCCTCTTACCTGTGCCCAGCCGTGGTGTTAGGTTATGAGCTGAGGGACCTCTCAGGTTAGAGGACTGCCCAATTCTCACTTTGTGAGGTATGTGGTAACCTGTCACTTGGGGGGTGGGAGATAAGGGGAAACATTGCATGCACCAGGACTATAT
>PVJH01046242.1:0-11925 GCA_004026705.1 Nesogale talazaci | reverse complement strand
TTGATCTAGTGTTGAATATTTCAATCTTTGATCTTCATCTGCAAAAGTGTTTTCAATCCTCTTCACTTTCAGAACTCAAGGCTGTGTCATTGGCATCATCACCCAGGGTGGTGTGTCTTTCTCCTATCCTGATTCTGTGTTTTTCCTCATATGGTCCAGCTTCTTGAATCATTTGCCCAGCACATCAATTAAATAAGTATTGTGAAAGGATACAGCCCAGACACATACCTCTCCTGACTCTTGACCACGCAGTATCCCCTTGTTTTGTTCACATGACCGCTGCTTGATCTGTGTGTAGATCACACGTGAGCAGTGGAATTTTCATTCTTAGGTATGCTTTCCATAATTCGTGATGATCCACACAGTTGAATGTCTTTGTGGTAGCGATACAACACAGGACCACATGGTTCTGGTAGCCTCTCATTTCAGCCAAGGTTCATCTGACACCACCAATGAAACTATCTCTCACTCCACAGGCTTTTCTGAATCTAGCTTGAATTTCTAGTAGTTTACTTGTGTGTGATTTTACTAATGTCGTTTGAAATTTTCCACATTATTTGAGGTCTAGAATGGGCACAGATATGAATCTCTTCTGTTGGCTGACCAGATACATTGTCTTATAATTTTCTTGACATAGACGAATGAGCGCATCCTATGTCGTATCAACGTGTTGAAGTTTTTCAGTAGGCATTCCATCAATCCCTAGCTTTGTTTATCATGAATGCTTTCAGTGCAGTTTCCTTCCATTCCGGGAGTTCTTGATCATACTGTATCTCCTAAAATTCTTTTTGAGACTGTGATTCTGTGTATTCTTTTCATCTTCCCTTAATACTTTTGCATTGTTCACTATTTTCCCCATGAAATCGTTCAATATTGCAACTCAAGACTTGATTTTGTTTCCTTCAATTTTATCAGCTTGAGAAATGCTGGGCATCTTCTTCTCTTTGGGTTTTCTAATTAACTCCAGGTCTTTGCACGTTTCCTTAGAATACTTTCTCATCTCAAGCCACGCATTGAAACCTCTATCCAATTCCTTTACTTTATCGTGTCTTTCTTTTGCTTCAGCTGTTTTTAATTTAAGAGCTAGGTTCGGAGTCTATTCAGAGTCTATGCATTTGGTCTTTTCTTTTTTCCTGTCTTTTTGGTGAACTTCTTGTTTTCTTAAGAAGCTCTGGTGGCACTTCTGGGTAAGCTTGGACTGGTCACCTCTAGGGTCATTGTTCAAACACATCACCTGCTTTGCCAAAGAAAGATGAAGCTATTTGTTTCCTTAAAGATGTGCTGTCGGGCTGAGCCCCGGTGGCATAGTGGTTGTGCGTGGGACTGTGGCCCACTGGGACGGAGGTTCAACTCCACCACTGGAGAGCAGTGATGCCCCCCCAAAAATTAAATAAATAAATAAATAAATAAACAAAGATGTGCTGTCTCAGAAACCCTGCATAGGGCTGTTGTGAGTTGAAATGGACTGGATAGTGTTGGATTTTGTTGGACTTTGCCTTATTTTTTTTTCATGTAGGATGTCATCTCTGAATTCCTCTGATCCTAAGTCATTTGTGTTTAATGCATTAAATCTCTTCTTGAGATAGGTTCTAAATTCAGATGAGATCTACCAAATCATGCTTTAGCTTTAGTGGACTTTTTTTTTTTGTGGGGGGGTGGGGGCGGGCATCACTGCTCTCCGGTGGTGGGAGTCGGAGGCCCAGCCCCACTGCTGGAATTGAACCTCCGTCCCAGTGGGCCGCAGTCCCGCGCACCACTACGCCACTGGGGCTCAGGCCCTTTTAGTGGACTTTTACGAGTTAAAATGTGCACATGAGCAAGATTGTTCTTAGTTCCCGGCCTTGTTGTAAATGATGCTACTGAGCTTCTCCTTCATCCCGTTCCAGATGTCATCAGTCTGTATTCTGTTTGGAGCAGTCTACACATATAGTTGCCTTTGATGCTGTTGAAAAAAAAGTATTTGCAAAGAACAAACCATTTACCTTGCAAAATCACATCATGCAAACTCTAACATCCTTTCTCTCACCAAAGCAGTATTTTCCAACAGCCAGTCCCTCCTCTTTGTTTTCAACTTCTACATTTCCAATCAGCAATGCATCTTGATGACACGCTTGATTCATTGCAGACTGCAGAATTTGGTGAAATTCTTCGATTTCGCCACCTTTGATATTAGTAGTCGGTGAATACATTTGAACAATAGTCCTATTAACTGGCCTTCCTTGTAAGTCTATGGATATTAACACCGACAGCATTGGACTTCAGGATGGATCTCGAAATGTTATTTTTGACAAAGAATACACCACTTCTCTTCCATTCCTTGTGTAGGAGACCATAAAATTTTCTGATTCAAAATGATCAAGACTAGTGTGTTGCAGCTCACTGATGCCTAGGAGCTCTGGGGGTTCCACGGGCTAGGCATTGGGCTTCCAACTTTGGTGGTTCAAACTCACCCTCCTTTTCATGAAAGAAAAATGATGCGGTCTGCTCCTTTAATGTTTTAGCATCTCTGGTGGCGTACGTGGTGGAGTGCGGGACTGCGCACGGGCTTGGCGGTTCAAATCCAGCAGCAGCAAGGCAGGATAGCTCCCACGACCGCCAGAGGGCAGTGATGCCTAAAACTTAAAAAAAAAAATAGCATCTCAAAAGTCCTACATAGCTTGATGAGGAGCTGGAATCAGCTCAGTGGCGGTTGGTGGGGTTTTAATGCCTAGACCTAGATCCATTTCAGTTTTGACAACTTCCAACTTTCGGCTATTCCTACTGAAAATGTTTCAGTCCTGGTTACTGGTAGATGCCTGGAGTTGATTGTTTCAATTTCAACATCTATTTTGAGGCGACTTCCCTTCCTCGGTCAGATTCTCAGCGCCTTCTGATCTGAAGGGATCATCTTTTGATCCAGGCAATGTTTCAGTGGCTAATTTTTTTTTCAGACCTAGGCTGACATGAGTCTATCTTTATTTTGAAGTCCCACTGACACCTGCCCCCCATGCATGAACTTACTGGTATTTAAGGTCCCCGTGACATGGCTTCCAGCATCGCAGCACATGAAAGCTACCCTGGTACGAAAAAATTGTCAGCCAACATTGCCCCCTGACGTCCTATAGGGGCAATGCTTCTCTGTACTGTATGGTTTCTATTGGAATCAATTGGATAGTGAGGTAATGACTTGTAGGCCATGTCTGGCCTCCTCTAATCACGCAAAAAAGAAGGCGGATCGAGATCCAGATGATTCCTAAGAGTGAGAGGTGCCAGCCATCCCTCTCATGGTTCTCCACTTCTCTGCAGGGTTCAGTCGTCCATTGCAAGGGCCACCAAGAACTCACAAACCATGCTCATAGCTGCAGGGGTTTTTTAGGGCAGTTGCGAGGTTATAAGATGGTAAGAATACATTTCTCTTGTCTTTAGCACTTCTCAGATGCTGGCAGGCACCTCTCTCTCTCTCTCTCTCTCTCTCTCTCTCTCTCTCTCTCGTTCTCACTCTCTCTGATCCTTGGCCTCTTGGTCACATAGTTCATTGGCATCTACCCTGCTCAAATGTCACAAAGGTCCTTTAGTGTTGGCAAATGTCCAAAGGGCATCCTACTCTGCAAACTAACCTTCTGCCCCAAGGCGGTCGGCTCTGCTCGCTTGGTGGGCCAGGCAGTGCAGGGCACTCCGATGGTCTCAGTGCAGCTCCTCTGCTTTGTCGCATGGTCTCTGTGCTGCCCTCTGCTGCCTCGTCTGGTGCCTCTGCCATGTCAGGCAGCAATTCACACATGCTTCACTAATGGCCTTTCTGTGATAGCTCACACTTAAATCCAGCAGGATGACAAAAGTGATCAATCCCTGAGTTAGAATCCTCTATCCCTTCCTCTATGTGCAGGCTCTTATTGACACAGGAGGAGTAGTGGTTATGCATTCAATCTACTAACTGCAAAGTCAGCATTTCAAAATGACCAACTTCTTCTCAGGAGAAAGATGGGGTTTTCTACTTCTGTAAATAATTACAATTCCTGTCTAATAGCACAACCATCCACATCCATGGACTTCAGTCAGAGGAATAAGAGCTGTACAGAGACCCCCCAATAAAATGATTTAAATTAAAAAAAAAGAAAATGATGATAGCGAGAAATGTACACATGTGCTTGACACAGTGGATGGAGGGATTGTGTTAAGAGTTGTCTGAGCCCCCAATAAAATGATTTTTTTTAAGTTACCATCTTGGAAATTCACAGGACAAGTCTACCCTGGTCTCTAGACGTTGGTGTTGACGCCGTATCAGTTTGGACCATGGACTGTCGTACCAAAGTTTTTCATTTGCAAGGGGCATTGAGTAATTTTTTATTTTTCTGTAAAAGGAATGGAGGGCCAAATAAGTTTGGAAATCTGTGGTCTAAAGTTACGTAACTAGGAGATGTGGGAACTGTCAATGGCTTCCAGCCACAGACTATCAGGGGTACACATGCCTGGTGTTGCACTAGACCTCGATAAGCCACAGAAATTCCATGTAGCTCACTCATTTTTTTTATTCTTGTCATTCCATTGGAATGCATGAAAAAATTAACATAACTTTGTCTTCTGACTTTAGGAGGTTAAAGATTAACCTCCCTGTCTAGGAGTCTATTAAAGACGAACTAACAATCCTGGCAACTGAAAATCATTAAGCTCCCCCAGTGGAGAAGAGGACCCCACAGTTAATCCACACCAGCCTGTTGGTTGTTACAAGCGCCCTCTGAAAACCCTTCTAACGTGTTGCCTGGGGAAGCAGTTTTTAGATGAGCTGGGTCCATGCTGTCTTTTTGGGGATCAATACTCGCTAAAGCCCTTGCTCTTTCCAGCCACCCTTGCCTCACCCATCGGCTCGTTTGTGATGGGTCGCTTAAACTGTCCAGGTGTGAGAACAGAGCAACTGTGTTTTATTACTTCTGGAAAGAATACGGACTCTCGGGACCTACTTGTGAGACGACTTATTGCCAGAATGTTAGAAAGGACTTAGGAGGTTTGGGCTTGTGTGAGGTGAGGCAGGACAGAGTTCAAGGAGGGAGGGCTTTGCCGATCATTCGATGGTGTTTGTGGATGGATTTCTTGATAAACGGCAGACAGAGGAAGGGAAGGTGAGCCACAGTTAGGTGATTGGCAAAGCCGCACCATCTTCAGCTGAGCTAGGTTAGAAAACCACATGGCCACTTTGGAGATTGGGATGATGCCAAAGCCGGGATGGCGAGACTTCACCCCACGCATTTTGAACATGTTACGAGGAAGGACCCATTCCTGGCAAAGGGTGTTGTGCTTGGCAAAGTAGAGGGTCATCAGAAAAGAGGACGCCCCTCAAAGAGCTGGATCACCCCACTGGCCGCAAGAATGGGCTGGAACACAGCGGCCTTTAGAATGGTGCAGGACCAGGCAGAGCTAGTTCTGTTGTGCACGATCACTTGACAAGGATAACAATGTCTTGTCTGGATTCAGATTGCATACAGAGGGGTCTTGTTCGGGTCTTCTTGACCCATCGTGGTCACAGAGTGGCCTTGTCTGATGTCGCTAGCCTGTGAAACTTCAACCCCCCCCAAAACACCAAGATCTCGCTGTGAATGTCAGGCTAGCTCCAAAGGTAGGATGTTTGTCTTCCCTTTCTTGGAGCCGGGACTCAAATCCAGAATTGTGTGACTGGAAACATCCCCTGGGTTACGGCCTGTCTGCCAGAACCGGAGAAGTCTTGTAGAGGAGGAATCTCAAAACAGCAACCTTGGGAGCCAAACTGGTGCACCTGTGAGTTAATTTCATCTGCAACCATCATCTGCTCTTTAGGCCCAGCCCATAAAACAATGCCTAATAAATGTTTGTTGAATGAAAGAAAGAATGACTATGAATGTCATTCAAAGAACAATCTTTGGAATGTCATTCCAAAGAACAATCGCCTATATTTAAAGTGTAGTTCTACTTCCTCTAAGGAAGTGACGTGAGAACTTTTTCCAAAAGACTATGGCTAAAACTGGACAAGATCCATAAACGAACGCTAAGTAGAAATGAACCAAGTACCGAAATGTTAAATCTTAAAACCCTAAAGCTCTTGTAAGAAAAATGTAGGAGCGGGCTGAGCCCCAGTGGCATACAAGTGGTTTGAGTGCAGGACTGTGGCCCGCGGGGTTGGTGGTTCAAATCCAGCGGCGGCCCTCAGGAGCAGCGCTGGGTAGCTCCCACAACCACCAGAGGGCAGTGATGCCAAAAAGAAAAAGAAAAGAAAAATGTAGGTGCAAAGCATTGAAATCTATTTTTTTTCTTTTCTTTTTTTAAAAATCAGTTTATTGGGGGCTCATACAACTCTTATCATAATCAATGCATATATCTATTGTCTGCAGACCACATTCGTATAGTTGTTGCCATCATCATTCTCAAAACATCCTCCTTCTACTTAGGTCCTTGGTATCAGCTTCTCACATTTCCCTCCCTCCCCACTCTCCCTCCCTCATGAACCCTTAATAATTTACAAATTATCATGATTTTGTCGAATGGTATGAAATCTAATTTTTTTCAATGATGGGTGATCAAACACAACAAGGAAGAAGCAAACAACAGAAAACCAAACAAATAGCTAGGCTCTATCTCATAAATGTTACATGTTGATGTTCCTCAGATGACTGACAAAAGGACAAAGAGGCAATATAGATCCAGATTGTGGAAATATTTTGAAGATAAAGAGACCTGATAAAAGTCTAATATGCAGAGCATACAGAAAAAATTCTACAACAACAAAAAAAAGACGACCCAACTGAAAACTGGGCAAAGGACAGGAACAGACACATCATCAGAGAGGATATTTAAATGGATCAAAACAAACCCACTACAATCAAAGGTCCCAACCCATAGTAAGCTGATAGGGTAGAGGAGAACTGTCTCATAGGGTTTCCCAGGCTGCCATCTTTATGGGAGCAGACTGCCAAATCTATCTCTCTTTCTTTCTTTCTTTGGGGGTGATGGAAAGTAAGCCTTTCTCTTTATTCACATGTCATACAATTCAATGATTCAATCACATCAAGAACAGGCATACGATTGTCATAGTCAATTCTAGAACATTTTCCTCTTCCGTGTCAGTGTTATTCATGGAAATAGGGTTTTTTTTCTAATTGTGGCAAAAGTATATACAACAAAATAGCCTCCAGTCCTACAACTTCTACTTAGGTAATTCAGTATCGTTGATTATACTCTTCAGGGTGCACAGCCACTATTGATATCCTTTTCCAAACTATTATACCACCATTGACATAAGTTCAATGCCTTATGACATTGACACAACAAACCTTTACCCTTCACCTATGGTAGTTATTGGTCATTTGGTTTCTTTCTTTCATGTTTCTCCTTGGTGTTCTTGCTAATGTACTCATATATGAGATACTTGCGTGGTTAAATTGTTTTTTTAAACGAGTTGTGCAATGACAATCAGTTCTAATGCTCTCTCCTTACTCCCGCATTTATTGCTTGCGCCTCGAATCTCCTCACCCTCCCTGTCTCCCTCCCACAGCTCTCTAAAAGTTATTATCTTTATGAATCTACTCCCATAATAAACAAACCGAAAAGCCCAAGAGAAGCAATAAAAAAAAAGCCCCGGTGGCATAGTGGTTGTGCGCGGGACTGCGGCCCACTGGGATGGAGGTTCAATTCCAGCTCCACAGGGGCAAAGGCTGGATCTCCTACTCCCACCGCCTGAGGGCAGTGATGCCCCCCCCCCCAAAAAATAAATAAAGTGGTAAAGATAAAATAATCGTAATATAAAGATAAAAATGCAAATAGTGAGTAAGAAAGAAAAGGCCACCATCAATATTTTAAAAGCCAGGGAAGAAATTTTTCTCGCCTAGAACAAAGATCAGTTGCGCAAGAGGGATGTCAACTAATCATGTATCAAGTTCAGTCCGGCATCATCAAGTTCATAACATTCTCTATCTGATAGTAAAGCTGTTTGAGATCCTTGCCTGTGGCTAGAGGGCAGCTTAATCTGACAAGTAACTCTGCAGATGGGTTTGGGGCTCCCATTATCCTCCAAGGTCTTCTGCAAATTAGGTGTTCTCAAGTTAAGATGACCCTTTTCCCTTTATCATATTTGGATTTTGTTGTTGTCATCTTTGGATCACACAAGTTGGTGTGCTTCTTGTATGTGGACTTAGTTGACTCCTCACTTAGAAATACAATTCTTTAAGACCCCAGACACTATTCCACTTGATAGCCGGACACCATCTACTCTTGTTACCACCCTTTGTGGTGGCATGTCATCTTCGGTGATCATTTCATGAAGATGAGCATCAAGCAGGGCCATGTTCTCAGAACTAACGCAGATTGATCTCGAATTTTGGCAAGAGTTAAGTGGGAGCCCAGAATCCATCTGCTTGTCCATGGGACACGCACGATGCTGTTGACTTTGACAGTCATAATATGATAAAAATCAAAATCCCATCAGACCAACCACACTCCCAAGAGCAGCAAACCAACCAGCAAACAAAAGAAAACTAGCAAAAGGCAGGAAAACAAAAATACCTAGACACAAAAAGTAAAATATTATCATCCCCCTAGGGTAGAAGACCGTTGCACTGTTCCCATCGTCAATTTTCCAGTGACACAGCCCTCCAACACTGTCAGAAAGCATCTGTGTGAGTACAGTGTCACTGTGAGCCGCAGCCCGTGAGTTGTTCTACCCAGTTTGATCTCCCATTCAATTGAGCTGTGTCTACTCAACAAAGAGGGATTGGTGCCGGGGGAAACTTCCTGGATCAAGTCTTCCAAGTGCAGATCCCTGCCCAAAAGATCAAAACTTGTCCTATCACTTCGCATATATTTGAAGTACTAAATATATGGTGATTCTGGTCCCCTTACCAAGTCAGGGGTTCCCCACGCGGTCCAAAGACTGCTCAGCTACTTCCACAGCTCCAGGGCAGTCACTCTGCTTCCATTCCCATTGGAGTGCCCCAGACCTCAGCCCAAGGATACAGGTGCCTTAGAGGTGGGGCTCCGTTCATTCAGCCAGACCTCTGGGTTAAGTCCTTCTGGGATAGCCCCAGATTGCCACGTAGTCCTCCCAGGGTTCCTCCCTTAAATGGCCAGCAGGCTGATGGAAAGATGATCAACATCAGTTTCGCCATCAGAGAACTGCCCATCAAAACCATAATTTCTCCACTACTAAGCTGAGCGAGATTAAAACAGAACAAACCAATAGCAACCACAATGAAAATTCTGGGAAATAACAAGAGCTCATGGGGGGGAGGGGCGTGGAGAAGCTGGAGTCTTCACCCATTGTTGGGAATGCATAAGGCTCTAGCTAGTGTGGGAACTAGTCTGGCAGCTACTCCAAACACTAGAGCCACAGCTGCTGAAGGACCAACATTTCCACTCCTAGGAATATACGCTAGAGCAATGGTTCTCAATCTGTGGGTCCCGACCCCTTGAAGAGACCAACCTTTCACAGAGGTTGCCCGACTCATAACAGTAGCAACATCACAGTTATGAAGCAGCAATGAAAATCATGTTTTGGTTGGGGGGGTGGTCACCATAACATAAGGAACTGTATGAAAGGATCACGGCCCTAGCTAGGGGTCATATAAAGGGACTCACCGCTCTGTTCATTGCAGCACCAGTCCCAACAGCAAGGAGGAAGAAAAAGTCTTGAAATCTTACGGTTTTAAAAGATTTAGGTACTTAGGAAAGGACCGAAATGGTAAATGAGTAAACACGATACATGCACATCCTGGAATATCCTCAGCAATAAAGAATGTGTCTGAAGTATCTCACAACATGGATAACCTGGGGAACAGCGTGCTATGAGAAATAAATCTATCACTCCCCAAAAATGCAAATATTTACATTTTTGCTTTTTAATATTTACTTATTCATTACATTACTTTTGTAATGAATAAGTAAATATACAACAGCTATTGATTATTAGCAGTTACCAGGATTTGGGGTGGGTGGGGTAGGGAGGGATGGGACTCACTCTCTACGTAGCAAAACCAAAACCAACCCAAGTGTCTTCAAGGCGATTCCGACTCATGAAGACCTTGTTATTTGGGGTGATGGGAAAGTGGGTGAGGCTGGGTTGATTAGAGAAAAAAATCCATGGACGCCCCTATAGTGTGAAAAAGAGCTTTCCATCAAGAAATAATTATATATCAAGAAAACATCCCAGCCCATTTCAAGTCCAAAAGTCCGACAGGAGTCCAGACGTCCCTCTTCAGACTCACCCAGCCACGTGCAAGGAGGCAGAATGCAGGAATATCATAGGTTGGTGGGTGCAGAGTCGTGTGGATCCATTGGTGGTGGGTGCATCACAGGACATTGGCAGCAATCAGGCTCACCCAGGAGGAAGGTGGAGGCAATGGGGGATGGGGAAGTTCCCAGAGCCCTCCCCATACGAAGGCCACGCCCAAAATAAGGCACCCATTATCTGATTGACATATTGACTACCACCCCCACACCTTTATTATTTTATCCTTGAGTAGATTATTATTATCTAATTTAACAATATCATCACCAAGTAAAATTTCTCTTTTTAAACTATTTTTTACCAAAATAAATCATTTTCCCTGGTGGCGCAGTGGTTGTGTGCGACCCACAGGGTTGACGGTTCAAATCCAGCAGCAGCTCTCTAGGAGCAAGTCTGGACTTCCTATTCCCATCAGGGCAATGATGTGAATAAATAAATAAACAAACATATACATAAATAAATCATTTTATTTCAGGGGGGGTGTCTTACAGCTCTTATAACAATCCATACATCAATTGTGTCAAACACAGTTGTACATGTTGCCATCATCATTTCCAAAACATGCTCTTTCTTTCTTTCTGAGACTTTGGTATCAGCTCCTCTCTTTTTCCTCCCTCCCTCCACTGCCCTCCCACTCTCATGAGTCCTTGATCAATTATAAATTATCATTATTTTACTATTTTACACAGTTCACTGACTTCCTTCACCCTCGACTTCCTGGGGAGAGAGGTTATACATTGATCATTGAAGTTGGTTCCCTGTTTCTCCTCCTTCTCTCCCAACCTTCCCCCTCCCCTCATGGCTCACTATTCCCCTTACTCTTCCTGAGAGGTTTCTCTGTCCTGGATTCCTGTGCTTCCAGCTCTTATCTGTACCAGTGTACATGCGCTGGTGTAGCCAGATTTATGAGGTAGAACTGGGGTCATGACAGTGGAGGGGGGAAGCATTAAAGAACTAGGTCAATGTTGTGTCATCAGTGCTATGCTGCACTCTGGTTAACTCATTCCTTTCTTGTGACCCTTCTGTGAGGTAATGTCCAATTGCCTACAGATGGACTTTGGGTCTCCACTCTGACCCCCACTGATTACATCAATCTAATTGTTTTAGGTCTTCTCTTGCTTGATACCTGATCTCACCGATACCTCATGATCACACAGGCTGGTGTGCTTCTTTCTTGTGGGCTTCCCTGCTAGATGGCCACTTGTTTAACTTCAAGCCTTTAAGACCCCCACACGTTATATCTCTTAATAGCCTGGCACCATCAGTTTTCTTTTTTTTTTTTTCATCAGTTTTCTTCACCATGTTTGCTTATGTACCCATTTTTTTCTTCAGCGATTGCATAGGGAAGGTGGACATCAAAGAAGGCCAAGTTATTAGACAAAGTGTTCTTGTGTTGAGGGAGGCAGTATCTGTCTGCTACCCTAATACTTAACATCTAACTATATGTACATAGACCTACATCCCTATCATTGTATATGAATATATTTACATAAATACATGCCTATCTTTAGATATCTATAAATGTCTTTTGCCTCCTAATTCTTTCCACTATTTCCTTTTACTGTCCTCCTGCCCCCACTGTCATGTTTGACCTTCATTCCGTTCTCAGCAGTTCCTCTCAGCTACATTGCACTTGATCGACCTCCACCAGACATTCAACATCCTACTCAGCATAGATTTTAGATCTCTTGTTTCTCCCCTGT
>PVJH01046241.1:0-11949 GCA_004026705.1 Nesogale talazaci | reverse complement strand
CGGAGGGCGTGGCACTTGAAGGCTTCTGTTCCTGCCAAGAGGGGGTTGGGGTGCAGAGCCAGGGATTCGGGGGCTACCGTGCTTGGCTGTTAACCCAAAGGTCAGGAGAGGGGGGCAGTCTGCTGCTGTTGTGTCCAGTTCCGACCCCGTGCACAACCGAACCCAGCACCCTTGTCGGGTGCCTGAGCCCTGTGTCGCACCTCATGGAAGGTTTTCTCTGCTGCGTACAACGCCCCCCCACCCCCCACCCCCGTCCCCAGCAGGGGACAGGTCATGGAGCAGCCACGACCTCTCCCAGGCTGGCAGGCAGAGCAAGGACGTGGTAGTCACACTGGAACCTGCCCTGTCTGCGGAGGACAGGTTCTGGCAGGACGACAGCAGCAGATCCAAGAAAAGATGGACCAGAACCGGCGTGCCCAAGAGGAGTCCCTGAAGCAGCGGGAGCAGCTCATCTGCCAGCTGGAGGCGGCCAGAGAGCACGCACAGTGCGAGAGAGAGGAGGGCAAGGCGCTGCGGGCGGCGTGGACGCAGGAGTTGGGAGCCCAGGTGGGGCTCAGTCTGGGGCGCAGCGGCAGGGGCAGCGGGGTGGCAACTCCCAGGGCTGTGACTGATGTCCCATCCATTTTGTCGCCAGTCAAAGCGCTGGCCACACAGTGGGCAGCGTTCCCTCCCCAGAGCACCCACAGGTGCGCACTCCCCGGCCATGGCCCGGGGCCGTGGCTGAGGTTGCTCCTGACACCCAGGTGGCAGAGCGGCAGCTGCAGGCGCAGGACGAGGACGAGCAGGAGAAGCTGGTGGAGCAGGAGAGCAGGCAGGCTGAGCAGCTCACCAACGCCCTCCTCCAGCAGGAGGCCCAGAAGCTGACCCGGCAGGGCTACCGGCCCAAGGTAGGAGCCCGAGAGAGCCGCCCAGGCTCCTCACAGCACTGAGGGTGCCCCCGCCACGCTCCTCCCTCGCCGCTGTCCGGGCTGGGTTCAGTCCCCGGGGGACCTCAGAGAGCCCTTGAGCTGATTTGCCCTGCCGCCACTGCCCATGCACCCTGTCTGGGGACAGAGTCCTGGAAGAGGAACCCTGGGGAGTGTGAGGAGCCGCAGGGCCACGCTGGCGGTAGACAACCTGTGTGTCTGGGAGCGGGAGGCCTGCTTCCTGGCCCTTCCACCTCTCGCCCCCTCTGCTTGTCCCTCCCTGCGGTGGTCTGCTCCCCCCAGCTTCTCTCTCGCCAGATTTAAGCGCCCTGCGCACACACCTGGGGAGTTCTAAGCAAAGCTGTGACCCTGTCCCAAAGGAGGGAGCTGCTGACTAGGGCACTCGGATGACGAGGCCCTGGCAGGCCTGGCTTGGCCCCTGCACGCCCTGCTGGCTCCTTCCGTGGTCAGCCGGTTCCAGGAGGCGGAGGGGAGCCAGGCCTGTGTCTGTGTTACCCTGGGAGGGAGCAGCCCTGGTCTTGTCTCCTCTACCCATGAACGGAGGAGTTGCCCAGGGTGGGGCTCCTACAGAGGCATTGGGAACCTTTACTGCACACACACGCACACACACATTTAGAGAGCTCTCCCAGTCCTTGTATATAGCTAGGGGCCGGAGCTTCTGCTGTGAACAGAGTTAACCATTGAAGCTGGGCCTCTGGCTTTTATGTCAAATGGGATGCATTCCCAGAGATGGCCAGGTTGACCAAGCCTGTGTTTTTTGTCTCCCCAGGCTTACGGCCACCCCAGGATCGCTTGGAACTGACTCGGTGTGTTTCGTCAGCACAGGGGTGCAGGTGTTGGGGTTTGCGGTGTGTAGCAGCCAAGGCGGGTATACCCTACTTGGTGATGGGCCCCCTCAGGGATGTGAGCGCTGGGACGGACCGTGGACTGGCCAGACCCTGCAGTGCTAGGCATCTTCGGAGCACCCTGAGATGCCCTTTCTAGCCCCTCGGATGGCGTCCACAGCTGCAGCCCCTTGACGCAAGCTTCTGTTGTCCGACTAAGAGCGAGCAGCCCTGTTCCGTGGCCTGTCCTCTCGTTGTCAGCCTCCTGCGAGAGCCTCGCTGGAGCGGTGAGGCACCTTCAGGACTGACAGCTGATGTAAGGAGACCCTCTCACCAGCAAGCTCCGAGTGGGCCGGGTGCCGTTACACAGGGCTCTGGAGGAGCGTGCCCGTCCTCTCTGCTTTGTGAGAGAAAAGGGACTAGCCAGGGGTCGCGCCGATGACGCTCTGTGGGAAGGTACTGCGGGAGGGGAGAAATGGGCAGCCTTGCAGTGGGGTTGGGACGGCAGTCAGCTAGTGGCCTCGTTCTTCAAAGGCAGCCCCTCCGACCCCGACCCCTGGCCTCGGGGAGGACCTCCCACAGCTTTCCAGGGTGTCCAGGTCCTAAAGGAGGTGCTTCGAGCCAGATGGCCAATGTGACCCTCTTCTCGGCAGCATGTCCACAAGAAGCTCCCAGGCCCTCACTGGTGCTCAGGACTTGTCATTGTTCATGGCCCGCCCCCGAGGCCTCCGCTCCCAGCACGTGTGCTCACGACCCCTTGTCTCAATACATTCGCCTGTCTGCGAATAATTACAGCACACTGCTCCATGGTCCCTAACGTCATAGTTGATTAGACGCCCTCCGTCTCGGGGCTCAGGAGGCCCCCTGCGTCCACTGCATAGAAGCAGGTGCGGCTCTGGGCTGTCCTGGGAGCTCTGGGTCCCTCTGTCGGGAGGTGGCGTTGCACTCAGACCCCCAAAACCACTGGCGGTCATACAGATGGAAGGCTTCAGAAAGTTCACAGGATTTTCAGATCTTCTATCCCGTCGTGGGAGAACTTTTTGAAGCCACCAGCACTGACTGTCTCTCTCAGTTTATAACCAGTGTGAACAGAATGCCTAATAAATGACATGCAAACAGTGATGACTGAATTACAGTTCATTCCTTCTCTCTCCGGTTTGCTGCCTGCCTATCTCCTCCCTTCTCAGCATTAAGAAGCATTCCTTGCACTGACCCAAGGAAACCATGCTTGGGAAAGGTCAAAGGCAGACGGGGTGACACAGGGGCTGTAGCCATGAGTCCAAGCACGAGTCCAGGCAGCACTTAACAACAACATATTGAATATGTATTTTGTTTTCACTTTTGTTTTTGGGGCATCACTGCCCTCTGATGGTGGGAGGAGGCCCAGCCTTTGTTCCTGTGGATCTGCTGTTGGAATTGAACCTCCATCCCAGTGGGTCGCAGTCCCGTGCATAGCCACATCACCGGGGCTCAGCCCTTGAGTACAGATTTCATCTCGGCCCAGCCCGTTGGCGCCAAGTTGATGCTAACTTCTCGTGGCCCGTAGAACTGCTCCCTGGTTCCCAGAGCAGTCAGCCTTCATGGGGGCCGACAGCCGCCTCTTTCTCGGGTTCGAACTAGTGACCTTGTGGGTCAGCCCAGCACGTCACCACTAGGACTGTTTCATCTAAGTGGGGCCACAACATTTGTTTTCCAGTGGGAGCCTGTACTCGGCACGGATGTGTGCTCTGGCCCTCGGGGGATTTTCAGTGCTCTCCACCAACATCGTCATTCACACGCCGGGTTTCTCTGTGGTCTTCCTTGTTCCTTGATGAGTTTTCACACACACAAAACCGTCAGAGACACCATGGCTGGGCCAGGTCCTCAAAGTAGCAACTCATGCACACGTGTGCCAACACACACACACATACACACACACTCCATTGACTCCATCACACAGCTCACAGTGCCCCTGTGGTGCCAAAGGTTGAATTTGGCAGGAGTCAGTAGAGAGCCCGGGGTTCTTCCAAGGCCCCTCTGGGTGGGCTTGAACCACTAACCTTTTGGTGTGTGAACCATCTGCCGTGCAGGTCTCCGAAGTTCACAGGGAGGGAGCTGTTGGTTGTGTTCAAGACGACGGTCCATCCCCAGTAGACAGGACGCTATGGTGGGGGGCGTGTCCACCCCAGACTCGGGCACAGTTTCCATCTTGCTTTCTTGGACGAGTCGTACCTCAACTCTGAGTCAGGCTTCCTTCCTGTCATCAGGGGAACCCTCCTTGGACCCTGGGGACAGGGGTGGATACCCACCCTGACAGAAAGGACCCCTCCCACTTGCAGACAGGTGGTGGGTGCTCCAGGAAGGCTGACCTGGGTTACTCAGTACCCCATGGAATCTAGCGGACTTCAGCAATGCCGCCCCACAGGAGCGGGGTCTCCCTTGCATAGCATGTACAGATCATCTCAATTTGACACAGACAAAAGGTCAGAAAGGCAAAAATTGGAACTGGAAGACCCCCCTCCACTACCCCAAGCTCTCCCTTCCAGCAAGCCTCCACCAGCAGACCAAGGCACACACAGCAATAACCCCAGGCCTGGGCTGGGCAGAGAAGTGGGGTTTGACCCCCTCTCCCCTGACACTTCCACCCCCCGGCATCCTCTTTCCCCCTGCACCTCTGCCAAGGTTGCCGCAACTTCTTGAGCTGCTGGTTCCCAGAGACTTGTCCTTGTCAGCAAACACTGATGAGGTGTAGGTGCCGATGGCCCAAGAACCCGCAGTCTGGGGATGGGCACGATCTTCAGAGTGGCATAACCATTGATTCCTGTGGACACTCAGGGCCCACCTGGCTCCTGGAGCAAAAGGCCCAGAGTTCTCAGACTCCCTCAGCACAGGTGTCCCAGTGCCCTCTGCCACTAAGGGGGGGGTGGCATCCTCTGGGGGACTTGTCAGTGAATGGCAAGGTGAGGATCACAGAAGCCCCCTCTGGCCACCTAGATAAACAACAGCTAATGGACATATTTGAGGCTGTCAAAGGGGCCTTCCCCCACCCCTGATGTGAGACTTCGCTTCCCCCCAAGTGGGCTTCCTGAGAGTTCAATGCATCAAGGCAGGAGAAAGTGTGTGGGGAGGGTATGCAGTTCAGTTAACAAACTTTCCTCTAGTTCTTCAATGTTTCCTCCCCCCACTATCATGGTCCCAACTCTACCTTAAGATCTGGCTAGACCAGAGGATGTGCACTGGTACAGACAGGAACTGGAAACACGGAATCCAGGACAGATGAATCTCTGTGATACCGGGTGGGTGGAGGGAAGGTGGGGCAGAGAGGGGAAAAGCAAAACCGATAATAAGAATGCACATATAACCTCATCCCTGAAGGACAACAGAAAAGTGGGTGAAGAGAAACACTAGACAGTGTAAGACATGACAAAGTAATAAATTATCAAGGGTTCAAGAGGTGAGGAGGGAGGGGGGAAATAAGGAGCTGATACCAAGGGCTTAAGTACAAAGAAAATATTTTGAAAATGTTGATGGCAACAAATGTACAAATGCGCTTGACACAATGGATATAAGAATGGATTATGATTTGTATGAGCCCCTAGAAAAATGAATGAAAAAGATGACAATGTGGTGTCAAAAAAAACCTGTCTCTGGTTTATAGCAGTCGCTCAGTCCCTGGGGCAAGGACGTCCTCACAGCCAGCCTGCCGCCCCGGAGACCCCACCACCACCCCTGATGAGCCCCCCCCCACACACAAGTGCCTGCTGAGCCCGTGTCAGGGAGTGAGCCCAACTTCACCCAGGAGCCTTTCCCCTGAGAAGGGCCCACACCTCTCTCTCAATTCATGACATTGTACTTGGGGTGCCCCTGCATCCCAAGACCTCCGGCTGTGGAGTTGAAGGAAGCTGCGGTGGGAGGCTCAGAGACGGCTCAGGCCTTCGTTACTGCAGCCGACACGGCCCCGGGGGAAGGAAGCATCACCGGCTATCTGCTTTCAAGATGGTCCCTTCTGAGAAGAGGTTTCCCCATGGGGAACTGAGGAGCGCTGAGTCGGCAGCCCCTGGTGGTAAAGGGAGCATCAACTAGAGCACTGCCAGAGAAACTCAAGTGGCGCACTGGTTAAGCACCCAGCGGCGACCGAGAGGCTGGTGGTTGGAGCCCAGGCCATAGCTCCATGGTCTCTGCTCCTGGAAAGACGGACAGAAGCCCTGGGGATGGACCCCATGCACCCCCCCCCCCCCAACAACAGCAGCAGACTCTCCACAGACACTTACAGGGCCTGTTTATTGCATAAGTAGCAGACACAAAATCCCAAACAACTTTACAATGCTCGGCGGGTCGCACAGTAATTACAGGAGGGGCACAACGTACAATACAGAAGGGGAGGGCAGGACGAGCGCGGGGGGAAGGCGTTTCCCTTCCTGTGCAGCATATTCCTTTGTCAAAAGAAGGGTTGCCTTCGACAAGGACAAGGAGAGGAACCGAAGTCCTCGTTGCTGGAAAGTCCGTGGGTGCTGTGCAGGGCACAAAGCCAGCTAGAGGCCCGAGTAGGGGTGCAGCTACAGCCACGGGGGCAGGGATGTGTGACAGCTCCCCCAGTCGTGCAAGAGCCCAGGTGGTCTAGAATTCTGCATTTGATCTGTGGGCCTGACCCCTTGTTCTTTGGCAAACAAGAACTATTTGCATTTCCGTGGCAGTTAAAGACCTGTCCGGTGACAGCTGTGACCTTCTGCTCACTAAGCTCCATGTCATCAGGGGACAGGATGGGGTGTGAGTAGAAAAGAACTCCTTCACGCAGATGGGATGGGTGCAAAAGGGTGACCTTCTAGAACATTGGTTCAGAGAAAAGGTCGGAGCCTCTGACTCCCCAAAAGTGGGAAGCCTCTTAGGAGGGCCCACCTGTAGCAACTCTGCCTGCTGGACACCCCCCACCGCCCCTCCCCACAAGCACTTCCTTCTCAGCCCAGCTGTGTGCCTGACTGGAGCATGCACCCTGCTCAGTGCTCCCTCTCCCCGGGCGTCAGAGCGCTGTCCGGCAGCGTGGGGCCTTGGGCATTCACACCCCCCTTCCCCCGTGGACAGCACCTTTCTCTGCAGCCTGTGGGGATGGGCACAGCCTCCCTGCCAACAGGGCTTTGCTAAGGACCTGGATGGGCCCAACAGGAGGGACAGCTCAGGGTAGGAAGCCGCCAGAAAGGGGGCGGGGGTCCTTGCACCTAAGGGAGACAAACAATTCCTTTTCAAACCTACAGCTTCATCTCAGCACCCAACCACCCACGGGGGGCAGTCAGGGCTGTGCGGACAAAGGTGACGTGAGTGTTTCAGAGGCATGAGCCCATTCCCTGGGTGTCCGAGCCAAAGCCCAACTCAGGCGCCGCACACCAACCCTGTAAGCCTACCCTGCTGTGGCCCTCGCCAGACAACACGCGGCCTACGGATCCCACGGTCTGTGCAGAGACAGACAGCAGCCCTGGGGACTAGTGTGCCCTCAGCCAAGGAGTGAGAGACAGCCCGGGGACTAAATTCGGGCTTCACATGCAGATGAGCAGCAGCTGGACAGGGCAGGAGAGATGCGGAGAGGACAGCCTGACTTCTTCACAAAGTTAGAAGGTTTGAATTAGTTGCCAGCTCTTAAATATGGAGAGATGGCCCCCCAAAATCCACATTTCGGGTAGCTTTGGACAAGCCTCAGGTCTGGCAGCGCAGGCCCACGTTCCTACAGGGCTCCCCAGCTGCCTGGCCCGCTGGCCTAGGTTGGGTGTCTGAACCACACCCACCCACACTGAACTGCAGCATTTAGCAGGGGCAGTAGGTTTCAATGCTCAGAACCGGCAACCCCACCCTCACCCCAGAGATTCAGAAAAACCACGTGCGCACATCCCATCGCTTGGACCGGTCCTGTCCTCCCTCCCGGCTCTGAACGGGCTGCTAGTCGGGCAGCACATGCTCCCAGAGGAACCTGGCGAACCTGGTGTTTGGGTTCTGAGGACCGGGGCACAGTAGAACAGAAGGGAATTCAGGGGATTGCAAACATCTCTGCCAACGGGAAGTTCTTAGGGGTCACAACAAAAGGGTAGGCTGGCCATGAGGGAGCTTTCGGAGGTACAGGGGTTACTGCACTGGGAATGCTAGGTGCACCGCCAGGGGGCAGCCAGGTGCCTCCCCCCACAGGTCAGAGCAGTGCCAACCTGGCAGATATTAACCAGACGTTCGGCTCCTGCTGCTGCTCCTGGCTGCACAAGTGGCCCGTGGGGAGGCTGAGCTGGTGACCGAGGGGGACATCACAGTGACACTCCGGCCCAGAGCCTGGCCAAAGGGACACGGGATGTTTCCTCTGGCCTCGTGCAGACATCACAGGGACAGGCAGAGACAGAAACACTAAATCAGGGGGTGTCTGACGTGCAAGGGCAGCCACAAGAAATGGAGGCATTCGAGGCTGCCCTCCGAGAGAGGTTGCGACACAGTGTTTAGAAAGGCGGCCGGGTCTTCTTCCACAGGACGTGCGTGGAGACACCACAAACGGAAGAGGCTTTGCAGCAATCGTTTGGAAGAGGACAGATAAAGTTGATTTTTTTTTTAAGCGCTTCATGAAAATGTTTTAGTAAAACCTTCATTCATTGTTTTCACTGTCGGCAGGGAGGAGGCTCACGGGACGAAGAAGTCCTCGGGAACGCTGGGCGGTGAAGTCCCGCTCCGGGGGTGGGTGGCCATCCAGTCACTGACAAGACCACAGGAAGTCCAAGTCCGAAGCTGGGCCGGCACACAGGCACGAAATAAGGCAAGTGGGTCAAATCCAGGGCTGGGAATTTGTTAGAAAACATGCAAAAATAATACTGAACTTTCTTTTAAAAAGTCCGAACCATCATTAAATGCTCGTCTGGGTAAAAAACTGACTGGGTCCGCGGCTACATCTGAAAGGCGACTTGAAAAAAGCCCGGGAAAGAGCAAGGCCCCCTCACCTCAACTCTTCCCCACCCCCGCGCCCACCCACCCCCCCTTCAGTTGTGGTTCTCTTTGGTGGTGATGGTGACCAGCTGCTTGGCAGCCTTGGCGATGTCGTACGCACACTGGATGACCTGCTGCGTGACCAGCTGAATGTCCGTGGGGGAGCCAGGCTCCCCGGGGAGGGTCTTCTTGCACTCGGACTGGAGGCGGTAGGCGCTGCCCGTCAGCAGTCGGAGGGACGTCCTCACCAGGTCGGACTTGGGCTTCTGGGGAGAGAGCGAGCCGATGGCTGGGAGCTGCAGAGGGGTCTCCCTGTGAGCACAGACCCGGGCGCTCCACACCCCGACAGGCGCCCTGGTCAGGCCTTTCTACCCCAGGGCAAGAGGCACTAGGGCCGTTCTGAAAAGCGTCGATTCGCTTGGGTGAATTGCTCCAAGTAAGACCGACTCCTCTGAGTCTTTCCGCCACTCATCTGGGACCACTGTGCACACCAAACCCCAACGTACCTGTTCCTCAGAGCTCTGTGTGGCACAGCGAGAAAGGTTTCCTACGGGGAGTAGGAAGCGACTTACTTTGGGGAACAAGGCTGCCATCTCGGTCACGGCGGCGTGGATCCTCTCCGAGCAGGGAATATAACTGCGGGAACACGGGAGAGGGGACATTCAGAGAGCCAGTCCTCAAGGGCAAGACAAGAGCCCCCATTCCCAGTTCCTTCCTGCGGTCCCAGCAGACACCATGCAGCTGTCCCCTGCCCAGGAGGCTCCAGGCCTCTGCAGAGTCCCCCCTTCAGTCTCTCGGAAAGGCCTGAAGGGCAGGCCCCCCCCAGCCTTAGAGCCGCTCTGTCTGCTCACCTACTTCTCATGTGTTGGCCCTCCTTAGTTTCTTGGAAGAGCAATACAGGCCACAGGCATTCACACCGGAGGACTGACAAAACTCAGCATCCCGAGGGGGCCTCCACCTTAAAACGCCTTTAAGCAAAGGGTGGTGCCGGCTCCTTCCCTAAGCCTCTGAATGGAGTGGAGCGTCGGTGTTCTCAGACCCTTGTCTGTACAGCCAATAACGGCCGAGCCCCTGGGTGGCGCTCATGGCTCGGGCGCTCGGCTGCCATCAGGAAGGGTGGGGGTCCAGGTGCACTGGAGACCTACTGCAGATTGCAAGCACAAGACGCCCACTCCGATCTGACAGGCAGCAGTCGTTGAGACAGGCAGGAAGTCAGGGTCACGTGAGGGTTCCGTCACGCAAACACACTTCCCCCGACAGGGCGCCCGGGCGCTCGGAGGAGGAGCAGCGGCCGCCACCAAGGTGGGAGAAACAAGGGCAGGCTTTATAGTGCCTTTTTCTCCACCCAGAAGGAGACCGAGCCCATTGTCAGGGGGCACGATTCTGTCTCTGTTCTATTTCATTTGTTCCCAGGGACGCTCACAAGATGATGGTTAAAAAACCACCCCCAAATCCCAAATCATGGCCTGTGTTGTGGGCCTGCTGCTGTCTGTCGAGCTGAGTTGGAAGGACGTGCCTGGCCCCTCAGCTCCCCGGACGAGCAGGCTCCGGGCCCTCACCTGTCGTGCTTGTTCTCTTGGGCGGCTCGCAAGAGTTCCTGAATGTTTTTGGTGATCTGCTCGGTCTTGCGGATGACGTCCTCGGTGCTGGGGAGCGAGGGGCTGGGCATCACGTGGGGCTCCGTGGCATTTGGGGCCGGGCTGTCACCTGGCCACAGCATGCTCCTCTGCCTTCCCTTCCGGCTTGATCTGTGAGTGACACAGCAGAGGCTCAACACAGGTGTGTGTGTGGATGTGTGTGTGTGTGTGTGTGTGTGTGTGTGTGTGTGTGTGAGAGAGAGAGAGAGAGAGAGAGGTAGAGGGAGAGAGAGAGGGAGAGGGAGCTCCTGGACTCTTAGACTCACTTCTGACTCACAGCGACGCTGGGGACATTGGCAGACAGCCCCATCAGGAAGCAGCTCTGATTCTTCCCTCCCCTCTCAGGGGCTGGGGGGCTATTCAAGTGCCTCACAGAGGGGTGGGGGAATGAAACGGGGAGGGTATCTTTCTAAAGCCAAGCCCCCAGAGCTCATTCCTCGAGTGCAAATGCCCACTGGAACCTGATGTCCACTGAAGAAGGCGTGGGGACTGCATTGCCTCGGGTCACAGAGGCTGAGACCTGTACCGACAAGGGGAAGGCCTCCCCTCGTGAGGACAAGGGGAACGGCAAGGCATGGGGATGAGGCCCGTCTACCTGCATATCTAAGACCTTAGAGGTCAGAGGATGAACAGTGGGGGTGTAGGACATGAGGGGCTTTGGCCACTGCTGCTGTTGCTGGTCAAACTCACCACTGAGCTGAATCCAACTCAAGCTGCCCTCTCCCACTTCCCGCCCCCTGGGGCAGAGCACAGGGTTTCCTTGACTGTCATCACCAGGCCTTTCCTCTGCGGTCCTAATGGGGGTGTTTTCCTGCCAAGCTGCAGCTCAGCGGCTGAGTGCCCATGTCTGCACCCACCAAGGCCTGCTGGGCCGCAGGGTTTAGAGCCCACCCCGGGGCGCCCTTCCTGCCACTGTACCCTGCGTCCTCGGGCTCCATGTCGTTGGGAGTGTTGTCGTAGTCACTCTCGGGGGTGCTGTTCTGCTTCTCCAGCCTGGAGGCCTGAGGAGAAGACAGGAAAGGCACTCCCCGTTAGTCAAGGACGGGGAGCGCCGCTGGAGCACTTCCCCCAGGCACGTTACCTCCTCACGGGCCAGGTCACCTTTGGGACGAGAGCCGGCTTTGGGCTGGAAGTTTAGGGAAAGGTGAACAATGGATCCGGAAGGAGTTTCTTTCCTTTGTCAGTGACCTCTCCAGAAAAAAAGATCCCCGTGATCAAAACCACACACACACTCTGAGCTCTCTATCAAGAAGATCCCCAGAACACCCATATCCACTGCCTCGGTGCGGGGAGCGGGGGAGGAGTCGGCCTCCCAGCGACCCTTCACTGGAGCCTCCAGGGCGTTCAGGCTCAGGGGAGCATCCAGTCTCCTCTTTCACCCACGGAGTCACGGGTAGATTTGGACTGCCGACCTTGAGATGAACAAGTCTTCAGTCCTGGAGCACCGCTGTTTGCCCTGGAGCAATTCCCACAGGTGGCAGCTCCACACGTGTGGCCCCGGGCCACTGCCAAGGCAGCTGATGGCCAGGCCTGACTTTGGAGGTGCAGCTGGGTGGCCTTGAACCACCGACCTTCCGGCTGATAGTCCAATGCTTAACCACCTGCACCACCCGGGGCTCCATTGACAACAACAACACACCT
>PVJH01046240.1:0-11936 GCA_004026705.1 Nesogale talazaci | reverse complement strand
CCCTGTGGCCCCTCCTGCTGCAAACCCTCCTCCTGCATGTCCCTCATCTGCCAGCCCGTGTGCAAGCCTGCCTGCTGCGCCCCTGCCTCCTCCTCCATGTCCCTGCTCTGCCGCCCTGCGTGTCCCCAGCCGGCCTGCTGCGGCACCTCATGCTGCTGTTGACCAGGCACTCTCCCCAGGGCCAGGCTCCAGTCCCCCCCCCCCATGGCCGCTCTCTGTACCCCCACTCAGTCCTGGACCTGCCCCTCTCTGAGAATTGGACCCCTGCAAATCTCCAGGCTTCGCTTGTGGCCTTTGTCCCCTGACCTTCTGGGGGATGTGCCCCTCAAGTTGGTCTCCATTTTCAATCTGTCAGTTCTTAAATAAATGAACTCCCCTCGATCCTTTTGTTGGCTTGTGTGTGTCAGTGTCGGGCGGAGGGCACACAGGCTTTGGACCAGATGTTGGTCTATCCCAGACACAAATAGTCTGTGAACTGGTGACCTCACCAAGCACAGGGCAGAGGCCAACTGCCCTGAGAGGCTTCCGGAGGCCCCACCTAGGCCATCTCCAGGCCTGGTCCTCTGCTGGGGCTCTCCCAGGCCAGATGTCTGGGTTCATGAGAGTTTTAGGGCCCTGGGAAGCACCCTTCTACCCAAAGTTCTACCAGCACTCCTCCACAAATGCCCCAGGGATGCCAGCTTGCAGCGCCATGCTCCACAGACTCTCCATCTGGCCACCCAGAGACCAATCCATCCAGCAGAGGCTGAGCACAGAGGTCCTTGGCTTCAAGGGAAATTGAGTTAAATTAACTTTAGTTGGAAACAAAATGTTTCAAGGGGGTATGGAAGAGCCTAGAGGAACACATGCCCCATGGATCTTTTCTCCCCACATCTGCTTTGGTTTCTCTAGGTCTTTATCTAGGAGTAAGATTGCTGGGTCAGATGCCAAGAGTTTATTGAACGTTATAACCACGTGCTGCATTTGGGGGGGGGCATCACTGCCTCTGGTGATCGTGGGCACTACCCAGCGCTGCTCCTGAGAGCCGCCGCTGGATTTGAACTACCAAGCCCGCAGGCCACAGTCCCGCACTCAACCACTTACGCCACCGGGGCTCAGCCCATGCTGCATTATTTTTCAAAGTTATTGTTAGGTGCTGTGAATCAATTCCGCCTTAAAGCAACCGTCTGTCCTACACAACAGAGGGAAGCAGTCCCTGGTCCTGTGTAGCCTCCCAATTGTTACCATGTTTGAGCCCATTGTTGCCGCCCCCATGTGCCAATCTCCCTCATTGAAAGCATTCCTGCATTTCACTGACCCTCCACTCTACCAATCATGACAGCTTTCTCAAGGGATTGGTGCCTCTTGAGAACATGACCAAAGTGCATGGTACAAGGTTACATCATCCTGGTTACTAAGGAACATGCCGGCTGTCCTTCTTCCAGGACAGGCCGATTTGTTCTTCTGGTAGCCCGAGGTAGTTTTAAGGCAGGAGTTCTTCTTTGGTCTCCTGTCTTCATTGTCCATCCTTGGCAGTAGACGTACTGCTTTTTCCTTCTGATCAGCACTGTACGAGGGTTCTAGTTACTCCCCATGCACCAAGCCTGTGCACAGCGGTTCTTTGAATTTCTACAATAGTTAATAATATGAAGCATCTTATTCGTGTGCTTGTTTTGCCATTTATGTTGTCTTCCTCATGAGGCGTCTATAAAAGCATTTTGTTCGCTTTTCTTCAGTCAGGTTGTTTGTGTTCTTGTGAAGCTGTCAGTGCTCATGAAGTGTATGAGCACCTGCCGTTGGGCAGATAGGGTGATTGTTCTCCCCATCTGCTGCCGGTCTTTCATTTTCTTGGCAGGGCTTTTGAAGAACAGACATCTTTGCTTTGATTCAGTTCAATTTATCTTTTTTTTTTCAATGTCCTAAAAAATCTTTGTTAGACCCCCAGATCATCCGGTTTCCTGCCCACGCTTACTTCTAGACTTGAAAAAATTATTATAATGTTATATTTACTTGTGCGATCTTCCTTCTATTTTAATTTTGATAATTTTTTAGTTGTTCCAGCATCATTTGTTGAGAATTCTGTCTTTTATCCACAGAATTATCTTTATCAAAAGTCTGCTAATCATATGGGTGGAGGTCTATTTCTGGACATTCTCTTCTGGTCCATCCTTTTAGAAGTTCATGGTTATACAAGGAACACCCTGACTTGATCAATGTAGCTATAAATTAAGTCATGGGACCAAGGAAGTTATGTCCTCCAAATCTGTGGGGTTTTTTTTTCCTTCAAAGTTTATTGGCTATTCTAGCTTCCTTGTGTTTTCATATGGTTTTTTGGAATCTGTTTGTTCAGGCAACCATGTGGGCAGCAAAGGCAACATTGGCTGGATGGAATTCCAGGAAGAAGTCACTGAGACAGAGTAGTTCAGCCATCCAACTTTGAGGAAAAGGAGAAAATCCTAAGGCAGTCACCCAAATAAGAATATGCTTAGACCCATCAGTGGACAATATGAAGAAAAGGAGAGCGTGGAGCAACATATTCAGAAAACGGAAGGAAAATAATGCAAACCCTGTCAAATTATCTATCAAGATAAATAGAAAAGCAAGAGTCTTCCTGGATAAGAAAAAATCTCAAAGAATACATTAAAAAAATCTGTTTGTTGATTTCTTTTGTTTGTTTGTTTGTTTGTGGGGGGCATCACTGCCTTGTGGTGGTCGTGGGAGCTACCTAGCCTTGCTCCTGGAGAGCCGCTGCTGGGATTTAAACTGCCAAGCCTGTGGGCCGCAGTCCCGCACTCAACCACTACGCCACCGGGGCTCAGCCCTGTTGATTCCTATAGAAAAAGTCTCTGGTCTTTTAATGAAATGTATAGATGAATTTGAAAACAATGGACACTTTAACAATACTAAGCCTTTTGACTCATCTCTTCAGTCGTTTAGTATTTTAAAATCTTATCACAGCAAACATCTTGCCATTTTTAGTAAATCAACCAAATGATTTCCTGACAATGATTTCTGTCTTATTCAATATAGTGAGTCCTGTTTTAAGGCATATCATAAGGTTTATTTTGATGTACACTTAAAAATGTGTACACTACTGCTGAATGAATGTTCTATATGGGTCAATTGAATTATATTGTTCTGCAGTGATTTTAAAAAAATATTTTATATGTTTACCAATTACATCAAATTTGGAAAATATTTGGCCATTGTTTCTTTAAATCCTTTTCGATCTTCCCCCTACCACCCATTCAGTACTCAATTATATGTATGCTGGACCACTTGGTATTGTTCCCCAGGACACTGAGGCTTTTAAAAGTTTTTAAATGTTATTTTTCACTGTTGTTTCCTTGGGATCAATTTTAGCACTATGTCTTCAAGTTCACCCACCTTTTCTTCTGCAGCATCTAATTTACTTTAATATTAATTCTTTAGTTTTTTTTAAATGTTTGATGTTATATTTTTTAACTCTTGGTGTTCCATTTGATTACCTCACATCTTTCATTTCTCCTTAAATCCTGTATATGATCCTTTGATCTATCTTGGTGGAGCATGCTGCCCTATTCATTCTAGAAAATTTCTTTCATATTATAGAATTCTCTTTGGTAAATATATTGAGTACTCTGACCAGCTGTGGTTTTCTTCTTTGGACTCACATAAGGTTGAGCAGCACTTATTTTTTTTTTTTAATTAAGAGATCATTTTATTGGGGGCTCTTACAGCTCTTACAACAATCCATATATCCATTGTATCAAGCATATTTGCACATATACTGCCATCATTATTGTCTAAATATTTACTGCCATTGGAGCCCTTGGTATCAGCTCCTCTTCGCCCCCTCCCCCGTGACCCCTGGAAAAATGGTAAATTATTATTTTCATATCTTGCACTGACGGCTGCCTCCCTTTCTCCACAGTTGTCCGTGCCCCTGGAGGTGTGTGTAGTTGTGTGTTGATCGTTGTGATCAGTTCTGACTTCCTCTCCTTCTCTCCCGACCTTCCCTGCAACCCCCGGGATGGCTCCTCCCATTGCTGCTCCTGGACTCCGTATGCTGAGAGCTTTTATCGCTGATCTGTACCTGTGCACATGATGCGGTCTAGCCCACAGTGAAAGGCAGGACTGGGGTCATGCCAGGGGTGGGCGAGGAAGTGTCAAGGAACCAGAGGAACATTGTGTGTTTCATTGGTGCTACACTATGCCCTGACTGACTCATCCTCTTCTTGTGACCCTGCTGTGAGGGGATGTTCCATTGTCTACAGATGGGTTTGGGGGTCTCTGTTCCAACCCCCCTTGTTCTCAACAATGTATTTTGTTTGTTTGCGTTGGGTCTTCTAATGCCTGTTATCCGATCCCCTTGAGACCTTATGATCATACGAGCTAGTGTGCTTCTTCCATGTGGGCTTTGTTGCTTCTCTTCTAGACAGTCGCTTGTCTAACTGCAAGTCTTTAAGACCCCAGACACTATATCTTTTGATAGCCGGGCACCATCAGCTTTCTTCACCACTTTTACTCTTGCACCTGCTTTGTCTCCAGCGATTGTGGAGGGAAGGTGAGCATCACGGGATGCCAGTTTGTTAGAACAAAGTGTTCTTGCATTGAGGATGGGCATGAACTGAGTCTTGAAGGCCATCTACTGCCTCAGTTTATTGCCCTCTAAATGAATGTACATAGGCCAATACCTCTATTTTTATGAATCCATGTATTTACATTTGTACCTACCTATGCTTATACCATAGCTTTGCTTCCTATATTTTTCCTGTTTCCTTTTACCTTCCTCCTGCCCCACTGTCATGCTCATCTTCTTCCACCTCTTAGCAATTCCTTTTAGCTAGATCGCAACACTTAATTTTGATATAGTATCTTCTTCAGAATTTTTATTTTCTGGAGTCATTATTATTATTATTATCTCTGGTCCTGTGTGTGGCAATTAGTGAAGGAAGCCACAGTACTGAAAACTGCATGCAAACTGTGTTGTGTGGCCAACATTCTCAGCCAACTGGAAGCTCTGATTCTTCAGCGTGCTCCGAAGCCAGTTACACAGAACCTCTGCTGCAGCTAACACGTGGCTGCTCAGACGCAGGCACACTGAGATCATTTTTCATCTCATAATAATTGAAATGGATGTAGAGCCTTGCCCACTGACTCAGACACATGGTCTTAGTTACCTCATGGAGCGATAACAGAAATGCCACAAGTGTGTGGCCATAAAGAACAGAAATAGACTTTCTCACAATCCAGGGAGGTAGCTGTCTGAACTCCAGATGTGACTGTCAGAAGAAGGCCTTCCTTGTTTATCTCGGCTTCCAGTAGCTACAGCAGAGTGTCATTTGCAGGCTTAGAGATGCATCTGTCTCATTGCCTGTCTTCCTCTTCCCCCTGTGTGTGTATCTGTGTCAACTCTGGTCTTTTTATAAGACAGCGCACATAAATGATTAGTGTTAGGATCCACCCACCCCACGTGGATGCGTCATCACTGACCCTAATATATCAACGCAACCCTTCTGTTTCCAAAGAGTGACATCCTCACAGATAAAGGGTTAGGGCCTCAACACATACCAGGGTCACATAAAATGTGTAATAATGAATAATATACTTCTTTTGGTTGTCTCAAATATCCAGGAATCATTGCCAAGTCCTATAGTCAGCCAACACATCTGGATCCCACACATTCTAGTTCTAGAATGTATTTTATAGTTGTCACTATTGTTATTCTTTTAAAATATCTAAAAATAAGACCTGCAAAGGAAGGAGATCCCAGATAAGTAAAGCACTACTAAAGGAGAATTCAGAGGCATTTCATTTCCTGGTCTTAAAACGTACGACACAACCACAGTAGCCAAAACAGCCTGCAGTGGTACAATGACAGATAATGTGCAACGCAGAACTAAGAATCCCGAAGTAAAACCACACCCCTCCAGACAGTTAATCTTTGACAAAGGATGAAACATTAATTTGAAAAGAGACAGTCTCTTCAATAAGTGGTGTTGGTCAAATGAGGTTTCCAGTTGCAGAAGAATGAAATGGGCCCATATGTCACTCTGTACACAAAGTCACACTCAAGATGGACCAAAGACCTAAAGCAATAAAGATCATCCATGAAAAATATGGAAAAACTTAGGGGCCCTAATATAGAGCATAACTACACTATCAGACATAACAAAAAACACTAATGAAAAACACAAACAAAAAAAAGAGACAAAATAGATGACTGTTACCTTCTGAAAAGAAGACATTTGTATGCAACTAAAGCCTGCACCAAAAGAATGACAAGAGAACCCAAAGAATGGGGAAATTGGGGGCAATGACCTATTGGACAAAAAGCTTACCTAAAAATCTTATGGAAAGCTTCAACACTTCAACAAGAAAAAGAAAAAGGATCCAATTGAAAATGGGCAGAGGACATGAATGGATAATTCACCACAGAAGACAGATAACCAATAAATGTATGAAGAAATGTTTGTGATTGCTAGCCACTTAAGAGGCACCAGTCAAAACAACAATGAACTACCACCTGACCCCAACATGAATAACAAAGTTCACAGGACAGAAAACAGCCAGTGCTGAGGAGGCTGTGGAAGCTTGGGACCCTGGGGTCCTGCTAGGGGAGCTGTATGGTGCTCCTACCACCGTGGAGAGGGGTAGGGTGCATCCTCAAAATGTTGGGAAGGGAAATGCCAGATAACCCAGTCATCCCTGTACCCAGTATATCATTCTAAAGAAATAAGAGCTGTGGCATGCCTATAGTCACCACAGCACTGTTCCCAATAACAATAGAAAGATGCCAACAACATAAATGTCCATCTTTGGAAGACTGGATAAATAAACTTTAGAACAGACAATGGAATGCTACCCAGTGTTAAAGAATAATGATGATTCTGCAAAACACCTCATAACAGAGATGACCCTAGAAGGCACAGTGCGAATGAAATGAACCAGTCACAAAGGGACAGCTATTGTATGAGACTGCTTTGTTAAAAAGTCAAGGAACTATTTCACACGGAAAGAATATCCTCTTGAGAGGGGGAAGGAAGGAGGGGAAAGCTCCAGCTGAAGGATACATAGGCATTGCCCTGAGTGAAGGGACAGACAAGACACAGGAGGCAGGAGGCAGGAGGGTAAGAACTGATGGAGGCAGGTCTGCAAGATACTGAGAGGGCTGCAAGGTTGATGACCTCGGAGGTAAGCAATGTCCGACACACAGTCCCCCCATAGTGGTGACCTGAGAGTAGATGGTGAGGTAACTACGAAGGCTTAACAGGTGTGGGTAAGAAAGTGAGAGTATGCAAATATCTCCCAAAGTATAGTCATATATCTGTGTTTATTTGTGTTGCAAATATATCCATAAATGTGGTGGAGCATACGGGAGAAAAAATGATGAATTCTTCTTGGACACAATAAAAAGTCCTTAATAGAATGAGCAGCAAGATCTGGGGGTCAGGTCTATATCATCTCTGGGACATTGAAATCTACTGGAACATAGTTCACAGAGACAATATTTAACATATTTCACAAAGACAATATTCTACATCCTACTTGGATGAGTAGAGACTGAGAGCTTCATGCTTGTGAGCAGCCATTTAAGATGCAGTCATTGTAGACCAGGACATGGATACGGGTGCAGATAAGAACTCGCGACTTAGAGAATCCAGGGAAGATAAACCCCTTAGGACCAATCATGAAAGCAGCGATACCAGGAAGGTAAGGGATAGGCAGGGGAACAAAGAGGAAACCAATCACAATGATCAACATACAACCCCCTCCCAGAGGGACAGACAACAGAAAAGTGAGTGAAGGGAGACAGCCGATGGTATAAGACATGAAAAGAATATATAAATGAGCTGATACCAAGGGCTCAAGTAGAAAGAAAATGTTTTGAAAAGGATGATGGCAACCTATGTACAAATGTGCTTGTCACATGGATGGATGGCTGGATTGTGATAAGAGCTGTAAGATCCCCCAATAAAATGATAAAAAAAAGATGCAGCCATTGGTCTCTCTCCCTTCAGAGGAAAGGGGAGTGATTAAAATAGAAAGACACATAGAAACAATTCATCCAATAGACAAACAGACAGTGCAAACATTGACCTTCATGACCTCGAGACCCCAAAAGTTAGATGGTACGCAGCCTAGATGGCAACAGGCGGGAGGGAGGACTCTCTCTCAGCCACCTCTCTGCCTCCAACTCCGGTCCCTCTCCTCACTGCCCCTTCCCTTTCCCCATGTCCCATCCTCCCTCACTCTCTCACACCACACAGCATGAGGTGGGCACGCTAGCATGAAAAAAAGAAACAAATGAGAGGAAACTTAAAATCAGAAAGCTACAGGTGGACCTTCAAGACGATGAACCTTGACCCTCCAGATCTAGAACGGAACTCACCCCTGCAGTAGAATAAGTAACCACGTATGAGCCAAAGGGCAGCATTTTCCCAAGGTAAAATCTGGAGCGTCAGGGGGGAAAGTGGAAAGGAAGTGCAGGGAGACGTGGGACGGAGTCCATCAAAGGGGTTGCAAACAAGGAGGTGACATACAGTTAGTATGAGCTGTTGAATGTCAACCGGATGATGATCTACTCCCTCCACCTTCGCCTAATTCAATACAGAAGTCCTCTCACTTGCTTGCTGCTGACAGCATGCTCCGGCTCAGGGTGCCCTGATGGCCGGTGGGGCACAAACGTTGCCAAGCCCCGGGCCTTCCTCACCATCTTGGGCATGTTTGAACCCATGGTTGCTGTCATCATGTCAACCCTTCTCTTGCAGGTCTAACTCTCTTGCAGGCCCACTGACAAGTGGAACGTAGTGTCTTTTCTTTCCTCAAAGATCACTCTTGACTGACCATGGGTCCAAAGTAAGCAAGAGAAAGTCTCTTCATTCTCGCTTCCAAGGAGCATTCTGGAGCTCCAGGATGGATTTGTCTCTTCTCTGACAGTTCCAATATTACTGTTTTGCCAGCACCACGATGTTCCCTATCTCTCCTTTCCATTCATTGTTCATCGTTTGAAAGGACCGTGCCTGGCAGAGGTCAGCAGCACCTGAGTCACCCCAATACCATCTGTGGTGACTGTCTGAGAGGAGAGTACAGGAAGACCAGCAGCGGTCACAGAAATACCTGCTCACCCAGGGTGTAAACAACAGAGCTGGGATTTCAACTGTGTGCTGTCCTGATACCACCCCAGAGCACATGGGGGGGGGTGTGGTCTGCGGGCATACACGGAGGCATAATTCTCAGTTTTGAATTTATGAAGTCATTTGAACAGGTTCAGGAAAGCCTGGGTCTAGAAGGTCACATTGACGACGTGAGAGATGGTTGAGAAGAAGGTTTGGCATAAAAGACCATGGTCTGAACAAATAGCTCTGGTGGGGTCATGGGTTAAAGGGTGTGGTCAGTGATTCGGACCTACCAGTCTGTCCATGAGAGAAAAGATGTGGCCCTCGGCTCCCTTAAACGTGACCTGTTCTGGAAAACCCTCTGGGGCAGTTCTTCTGTGTCATGCAGGGTTTCTGTGAGTCAGAGTAGACTGGCTGGCACACAAGTGACTGACAGTGCAGGAGGGCTGGGGAGTACCCACAGTGGGTCTGAACTCATCAGAGGGCCGCCACGCCCACCCCATGCCCTTGACTGCCCGGCTCTGACAGCTGGGAGCCATGAACCCCAGGCCCAGGAAACCACATCAGGATTGCAGGAGTGTGTTGTAGAAAGAGAGGAGACCCTGCCATCAAGCTCAAGGAGAGAGAACGGTAAATAATAAACTTGGAAGGCAAGTGCCATTGTTAAGTTCATTGGTTGGTTTGAATGCATAGAGAGGACTGGGGTTCCCTGGGCCCAGGAGGGCAGAAATCTGCAGGAAGAGGTTGGGCTGACCCTTGTGAGGGGACGTTGTGGGAGGTAAGAGATGTGGGGCAAGGACTCCATTGCTTTCTGAGGCCCCCTGAAAAGGGCCACAGTGTCAAGAGAGGGTGCTTATTTATCCCCCAGTCCCCATCCTGCAGCAGGCAGTGGAGACCCTGGGAAAGCCCTCGGTGCAGGGCGACTCCAAACACCCGCTCCGCTTCCAGTCCGTGCTGGCCATGCAGGTGCTCTCCGTCAGCAGCAGGCCTTCTGGCTGGAGAATGGGTCACAGCAAACAGGGCGGGCACACAGCATGAACGAACTCAGTCAAACAAAGAGCACTTAGTGTCCACTCCTTCTCTGACTGCCTTCCTGTCGCTGTCCACGCACAGTGACGCTTTCAGCCAGAGCAGAACTGCCCTTGTGAGTTCCCGGGACCGCACCTCTTTAAGGGAGGAGAGAGCTGAGAGCTGCATCTGTCTCCAGAGGAGAAGCTGGTGGTTTCAAACGACTGACCTGACGCTCAGCAGCCCGACACGCAACCACGACTCCACCAGGGCTCCTTCAGTAAAGACTCTGGAAATGAGAGTTGCCTGGGCTAAGAGTGGGAGGTGCTGATGGGGGAAGGGTCACAAGAAAAACTGAGGCAAAGTGGCAGTGCGGTCTGTATGGATATGGATGAAGCTTGCAGGTGGGGAGCACACATCTGTAGCAAAGCTCATACGACCATGCGATTAAAGCGTGCACTGCTTTTTATTTGATAAGGTGCAAGTTTTATCTCACACAAACAAGTCTTATCTCTTGTTTTTAAAAAGATGACTAGTCCACAGAAGTCTAACGAGCAGGTGAAGGGGAGCGAGGCGCTCAGGGGTCAGGCCATGGCAGCAGGTGGGAAACACAGAGTGGGCAGGGCTTAGGGGAGAAGGCGGAGACTCTGAGGAGAGGCAGGTCTTCCCTTTGTGGATTCAAGGCAGACACAGGACCATGAGTTAAGTAAAGGGTCACAGCCAGAGAAGGCAGTGCCTACCTCAAAGGTGTGGGGGGATGAGAAGGAATGTGAGACATCGTCTGATACGTGGCCTATTGGGAATGGTGGTCCAGAGATGGCCATGGCCCTAAAAATCAGGTAATCTGCACACGGATGATTTCCCTTACTCTACCTGGAGGGCTCACTGCATGCACAATCACACACGGACTGGTGTATCCTGCCCTGCCACAAGGTCACAGGGAGGCCCTGCCATCTGGACTCCCATGTCCCTTGCCCTCCCCAGACAGAGCCCAGCTCTCCCCAGGGAGACATACTCCATGGGCATGTGTTCCTGTAGGCCCTCCCACTCCCTCTTAGGATGTTTTGTTTCCAAATAAAGTTAGCTTAACCCCTTTGTTGTCCAAGCCAGATTCCTCTGTGCTCAGCCTCTGCTGGATGGATTGGTCTCTGTGGGGCCAGACAGAGAGACTGTGGAGCATGGCACTGCAAGCTGGCATCCCTGGGGCATTTGTGGAGGGGTCCTGGTAGGACCTTGGGTGGGAGGGTGCTTCCCAGGAACTGAAAGAACCTCATGAAACCAGACCAGAGAGAACTTCAGCAGCCTGGAGACTGCCAAGGTGGGGCTTCCAGGACTCTCCCAGGGCAGTCAATCTCTGTGTGGTCACAAGTTCACAGACTATTTGTGTCTGGGATAGACCAACATCTGGTCCAAAGTCTGTGTGCCCTCCACCCGACACCGATGACACCTAAGCCAACAAAAGGATCGAGGGGAGTTCATTTATTTAAGAACTGACGAATTGGAAATGGAGACCAACTTGAGGGGCAGGAAGCCCCCAGAAGGTCAGGGGACAAAGGCCACAAGCGAAGCCTGGAGATTTGCAGGGGTCCAATTCTTAGAGAGGGGCAGGTCCAGGACTGAGTGGGGGTACAGAGAGCGGCCATGGGGGCGGGGGGACTGGAGCCTGGCCCTGGGGAGAGTGCCTGGTCAACAGCAGCATGAGGTGCCGCAGCAGGCCGGCTGGGGACACGCAGGGCGGCAGAGCAGGGACATGGAGGAGGAGGCAGGGGCGCAGCAGGCAGGCTTGCACACGGGCTGGCAGATGAGGGACATGCAGGAGGAGGGTTTGCAGCAGGAGGGGCCACAGGG
>PVJH01046239.1:0-11931 GCA_004026705.1 Nesogale talazaci | reverse complement strand
AGAGGGGGCATATTCCCTTCCCGTTCTCCCGCTGTTTCCTAGCTTGTCGAGCATTCTTTCCCAAAATTGGGACTTTTTAAAAAACACCTCGGGACTCAGGAAAAATTGTTTAGAATCAGGACTGTCCTGCCAAAAGTGGGACATCTGGTCACTTTACTCTAGATTCAAGATGGGGACCTGACCTTGGTCATCTGGAAGTTCGCTTGACCTTAGGTGTCTTTGAGCTCCCTTCAGGAAACAATTGTTATCCTTACCCTAAGGGAGTGGACCCTACTCAGGGTGGGACAGACAGTTGGGTCTGATTGCCTTAGAATAGAGGGCTGACAACTTTCAGGCAGAGAGCCTTCAAGCAGCTGACCTCTGGGACCATGTGTTTGCAGACAACACCTTAGATGTGTCATCGTGGGGACCATGGTGGGGAATAATTTTACGAGGAGAATGTGAGTGGGACGCATCAGAAGGTCTCCTCCAGTATGAATGGTGAGAGGTTGTCTGCATACACTCACTTACCGGGGATGTGGGGAGGATTCGCCTGGGAGGCATTATTCACAGGGTTGGGAGGTGGGGGTGGGAGGGGCAGCCTGCTGGGTGTAAAGTGAATTCTCTGAGAAGCAGGAAGGATATTTCACTACCAGTCAGGAGGGGTGCGCCTCCTCTGGACCACGAGACCCCCGTGGGCTCAACCTCCTCCATCCAGAGGACGGCGGGGACCTAGGAGGCAGGGTAGAGGAAGGCAGCAGCGCGGGAGACGGAGCAGTGGACTTGGCAGCTCGCAGAGCAAGTAAAGCGGAGTGCTTTTGGGGAAGAGGCTGGCTTGTGGAGTGGGGTGCTTCGGGGTCCATTGACCCAAGAAGCTGGAGCCGAGTGCCTTCGGGGTGACACTTGGAACCGAGGAATAGACCCTTTGGGACATTTATTTAGCAGCCTTGGAAAAACTGTGTTATGCGTCCTGGCTGATCAGCTCTATCCTGGGCATTTCTTGCCTGCATGATAAACTACTTGCATCCTTAATGGACCGTTTAATCGTGAGACCTGCCCGGGAGATGGAGTTTGATGTGGCCATGCCATGCATTATTGAACACAGTAACTGAACAAGCAGAGACGCTCGCCGTCTTTGACAGCGTGGGTCTTCTCCACCCGCCCCCCACAAACACACACCCCCCCCCCACCCCACACACACACACTCCCGTTGAGAAACAAAAACGTAGAAAGGCAAACTTTCCAGAGGCGTGGAAAACTCGGGATGTACCCATCCTGGTGGGGGCAACGCGGAGTCAGCGGGTCTGCTGCGCGGCCTCTCAGCAGTCCCGTGGGGCTGGGGGAGGGTCAGGATGCCCATGTCCCGCAGCCTGGGACACGAGGCCGCCGCGGGCCGCCTCGGCAGTACCGCTGGGCATCACTAGGTGTCAGTGTGGACTTTCGCCGTCCCCACCTGCCCTCTGCGGAGCGCTCACCCCGCCGCCCTTCCAGCGCGTCCCGCCTTTTATTTCACCCAACGCGCTCTACTTACCTGTTTTGACTCGATGGCATTTTAAAAATACACAGAAACGTTGGGCCCCAAGTTGCTTGCACTTTTGGATGCAGTGAAGTTCCTCTCTCGATGTTTGCCGAGGAAAAGACGTTTTGGAGACTGGGCTTCCCTCTTATGTATTTCCTCCCCCTGTCCTCCAATCCCGCCAGCAAGTCAACTTCGACTCTTAATGAACCTGTGTGGGGCTTACGAGGCTGAACATCTTTTATTTATTATTAGTTGGGCTTTAATTCATAAGTCGCATCATTCCAGATTTCAGTGACATCACACAGAATGTACCATCAGCTTCCATTCTTTTTCTACATGGACCCCTTGACATCGGCTCCCTTTTACCCACCGCTGCCACGGTGGCCCCCTTCCCCCAGCCCTTTATTCTACTTGTTTCCTCTCTAGGTTTTTACTGAAAAACAGAAAAGCATATAACACAGCTTCAAGAGGGTGGCCTCCGTTACACACCACCTCCAAGAGACACCCTAATCGGAACAAACAAAAACTGAAGACAACATCAGGAGGGTTGGGAGAAGGGAGGGGGGAGAGGGAGGGAGTGAAGGAGGAGTTTATACCAAGGGCTCAAGCACAAAATGTTTGGGAAATGATGGTGGCAACCTATGTACAAAGATGCTTGATGCAACTCACGTATGGACTATGATAAGGGCTGTAAGAGCCCCTAATAAAATTATTTTTTTAAGTACTAGGAAGGAAGACCTACTTCCCTGAAGATCATAAGCTCATGGTTCACAGATTTCATCTATGTGAATTTGCCTTCTCCATGAAATTAATTTGAAATCCTATTTTATTTAAATGAAGAAAATGTTCTTTTTTTAAAAAAACTGAAGAAAACAATACAAACCAAAATTACAGAAAATTTTGGAAACCAGATCAGTCCGGCTCACATCATAGGTGGGGGGACCTACTGACAAAGTTTTCACGGTTAAGGTCAGATTTATGAGGCTAAAACTCTCTATGGGAGCAGAAAGCATTGCTTTGCTACCTCAGAGTGGCTGAGGGGTTCCAACTGCTGATTTAGTGGTTAACGGCCCGATGCCTCAGCACCAAGGCTCCTGGTTCTACCCCCCAAACAGCATGCTGACTCAGCACGGCCCTCTCTGGGGCTGTGCATCTTTCCTGGAGCAGACAGCTGCACTTTCTCACAGAGTGGCTGGTGCATCTGGACCGTCCATCCACCCTGCGGTTCGTCATCCCACGCTAGCCAGACAGTGCCACCAAAACCACGGGACAAACTCACGGCCGTCCAGTGGATGGGGACTCACAACGACCCCACAGGCCAGGGCAGATCTGTGGCCTGTGTTTAAGCTGGTGGCTTTAAACTGCCCATCATGCTGCTCGAAGAGGAGTCCTGGGATCAGGGATCAGGCAGCAGAAGACACGAAACAAACACAAAACAACCATATTGATGCGTCGGAGGGGTGGAGACCCAAACCCCATCTGTAGACATTGGACATCCCCTCACAAGGAATAAATGAGTTAGCGAGGGTGCTGTATAGCACCAACAAAACTCACAACCTTCTCCAGTTCTTGAATGCTTCCTCTCCTCCACTATCATGAACCCAGTTCCACCTTAGAAATCTGGCTAGACTGGAGCATGTACACTGGTACAGAGACGAGCTCTCGACACGTGGAATCCAGCACAGATGAACCCCGTGGGTATAGTAATGGGGGGTAGCGATACCCTGAGGGTAGAGGCAAGGTGGTGGGAGAAGGCGAACCAATTGTATTGATTAATGTATAACAACCCCCAGTCCCACAAACAACAAAAACATGACTGAAGGGATATGGGAAACAGAAAGATTTCTCCCAAGTTGTCTCCCCCCAAAATATGGCAAATTTAGCTGCTTTGCTAAAGCAGACACTTGGAGGTCAACAGAAGTAGGTCAGGGATTATTCTCCCTAAAGGTTATCAGCCATCCAGAGCAATCAGGATGTATAGTCCCTCCCACCCTAAATTGGACCCACTCCCTTCTGATAAGGACAGTAGTAGACTACTTCCTTGTAGGAGCCCAGGGAAGTCAAGCCCACCCAAGGATGATCAAGGTTGGGCCGCCATCATGAATCTAGGGTCTGCCCTTCCTGTCACATGGTTGCCCCTAGCTCATCCCTTTCCTGTTACACCGTGCCTATTGTACCTCCCCTTCCTGTGTTGTGTGGTTACCTGCAATCACACCCCTGAAGTAGATATGGACCTTGGTTAGCAATAAACTTGCTCCCCCAGGGGCTCTCTCCAGCTCCTGGCTTCCTGGACCTGGCTGTTGAAATCATGGCCACCCAGGAGGTAAGCATGCTACCATGAAATATGGGTCGATATCTGTTACTCAAAGCTCTCTTCTCTCCTATTTTCTCATATTAGTGCTGTACAATTGTGCCTACCAGACCTGTGATGATATGTTAGGGGCTGGCTGCCCTGACAAGGGGAGACGGCAGATGATGTAAAATATGAACATAATAATAATTTATGAAAGGTTCCCGAGGGTGGGAAGGTGGGGTAAAAGAGGAGCTGATACCAAGGGCTCGAGTAGAAAGCAATGTTTTAGGAATCATGTTGGCAACATATGTACAAGTGATGTATGGATGGTTATAAGAGCTGGAAGAGGCCCCAATAAAATGGTTTCTTAAAAACAAGAAAATAGGGGTCCTGGTGGTGCTACTAAGTGGAGGGTCGGTGACCTGACCTGCTCTTGTAAAGCACTGTAGCCCAGGAGGGGGCAATTCTACTTTGTCATAGGGGGTGCTTTGAATTGGGATCAACTCTACAGGCCATCACTAGACTCCTTTAGCATCCAGCTTCTAGCAGCTGAGCCAGGGCATGCTACCATGCTCAAAAGTCGGGGGCAGACGGTTTGCAGAGGGCTATGGATAACAGTGAAAGGGCAATATCTATTTGCAAAGCCCCCGCGTGGACCAAGCCTCCTCAGAATCTCCTCTGACTAGAGATCTGAGTAGCCCTGTGACCAGGCAGAGGACCCTGGAAAGAGAACTGGCCGGTGCAGGTGCTGGTGCAGGTATGAAGTTAACGTTAACACCTCATCGTCTGTTCCCTTTTGATCCATTTTTAATTTGTCTTACATTTTATTATTTCCTTTGTCTTCCATTGGTGTTCTCCTGTTGTTGTTGGGTTTGCTTGTTTCTGTATATTTTTTCTTGATATGAAATCCAGGGCAGGCAAGTCTATAGATAGTAACTGATTTGATAGTTTCTTAGGGTGATAGCAGGAGAGGTTGGGGCAAAGCAGGGAGCTAACAATGAGAATGAGGAAAAGATTCAGAAATTGATTGTGCTGGTGCACGCACAGCTCTTTAATATGTTTGAAGCATGGAGTTGTATGATACGTGGATTTTATGAAGATAACTGATAACAATGTTTAGGAAGGGGCATCAGAGAGTTAAAGAAATATATAATTGATTAGACACCTGAGGATTTAGTGGCCATGGTTCCTAGATTGTTTCTGGTGGGGCTAGCGGTTGAAGGGTCTCTGAAACCATAAAGTATAGCTACGGGATTGTGTTAGCCTGGGTAGACTAGAGAAACAAGTTCATGTGTGTGCATAAGAACAGTTAATATTGAGAAAATATCCCAGCTCATTCCAGATTAAGTTTGTAAGTCTGATATTAGCCCATATGTCTGATACCAATCTGTAAATTCCTCTTTAGACTCTAGCAACACAAGCAATGACGCTGAATGCAGGGAGATCACAGACCAGTGGGTGGAAAGTCTTGTGGATCCAGCAGCAGTGGAACCATCTTAGCACTGGCAGGGGTCTCCCTGCAGCTCCTCCAGTTCTCCGGGCTGTGGCTGCTTCAGTGTAGCCCTATCAAGCTTGTTGTCATTAATGTCATTAATGTCATAATGTCATTAATGAGTCCTGCCTCCAGTGAGTGACTTATCTCCTTAGCACCTCCAAATGAGGTCATCAAGCTGCAACCTGATTGACAGGCTTAACTCCACCCCTTTACTCCTAATATTCTCAAACTGACAACAGATTTATGTAACTACCACCAGGATGGGCTCCTCATTGCTGCTACAACCAATTGCCATTAATACAGAGGCTTAAGACAATATTTATTATCTTCTATTTCTTGAGGTCAGAAATGGGTAAAATTAGTGTGTTTGTTCAGGTAGATTAGAGAAACAAATGCATAGAAACTCTTCTGTGTATAAGAAAGAGTTTTATATACAAGAGCAACTGAATATCAAGAAAACATCCCTGCCCAGTCCAGTCCAAGGTCCTAAGTCCGATATTAGCCCCTATGTCTGCTACCAAGCCATAAGGCCTCTTCAGACTCACAAAACACATGCAATGACACCAGGACAATCACAGGCCAGTGGGTGCAGGGTCTTGTGTATCCAGTGGTGGTAGAAGCATCTTAGCACTGGCAGGGGCCTCTCTGAGGCTTCTCAAGCATCACAGCGCTGGCAGGAGTCTTTACATGGCTTTTTCGGCTTCAGCGATCTGATTTCATCTGGGTAAGCTCATGTGGCTTCTCTTCTGGCGTGTTTCACAGGGAGTCAGCCTTGTGCCATGTAGAGCATCTCCAAGGAACTGAGTCGTCTCTCACCTCCAAGGGGAAAAATATGGCCAGATTTCCCAGAATTCTCAGAGAAAGCCAGGCCCACCTTGGCTGTCTCCAGATTGACAGGCTAGACTCCACCCTTGCACTCCCAATCCTCAAATGGACACCAGATTAGTGAGCGCCATAATTAGCTTAAATTAAGATGTTGAAAGATTGTGTTCCTCCTGCAAAGAATCTGTTTCCCTGCCTTTTTCAGCATGGAGACTTTAGAGTCTAAAGGGTGTGCACATCCCTTGGCTCATGGCCTCTTCCCTCTTCAAAGTCAGCAATGGCTGGGTCAGCTCTCCTTCAAGCTGCATCACTCTGTGTGGCAGTTACATAATCTCCAGTCAACTTGCGAAGGGGTGGAGTCTAGCCTGGCAATCAGGTTACAGCTTGATGACTTTATTTGAAGGTGCCAAGAGGAGAAAAAGCTCCCTGGAGGCTAGATATACACTTGCTGTGGGACACATTGCTGTTGCCACGTGGAATGAGGCTGATGGTAGCCAGAGCCCTGGAGCTGGAAGGCCCATGTGGAGACACACGCCAGCATTAAGCTGTTTCCACCATTACTGGATCCACAAAACTTCCTACCCACTGGCCTGTGATTTTCCATTACATGTGCTGTGTGAGTCTGAAAAGGAATTTATGGATCGATGTGGGTTATATGGGGCAATATTGGACTTATGGATTTGATCTGGACTGGGCTGGGATACTTTCTTAATATACAATGTCTCTTTTAAATGAAGCTCATTCTTATACACATGAGAATCTATGAGTTTCTCTAGTCAACCCAGACTAACACATTCTGCCTCTGCTGCCTCTTGGACCCCATCAAATAATCTGGAATAATCTCCCTAGCTAACCAATCCCCCATTTAATCTCATTTACAGTTTCCTTTGTCATGTAAGGTAGCAGTATAGTCACAGATTCCTGGGTTAGAATGGAAGACAGTGACCATTATTTTGTCCATCATAGTTATTGCTTTAAAACATTCTAAGATGAACATTTAGCGGGAATGATTTTTTTTTGGGGGGGGGGGCATCACTGTCCTCTGGTGGAGGGAGTAAAGAGGCTCAGCTTGCTCCTGGAGAGCTTTTGCTGGATTTGAACCTCCAACCCAGTGGGCCGCAGTCCCACACACAACCACTACGCCACCGGGGTTCAGCCCGGAGGAATGAACTTTTTAATAGGCTAGTGTGGTGTCATAGAAATCTGCTCTTTGGACAGAAGGATGTGTTTGGAAAAGCATAGGTCTAGTATGTCTTTGCTCGTGGAATCTTCACGACAACGGGAGATAAATGTGCTGCACCCAACATTAATATTTGGCTTCCTGCCAACCTGATTATACACTGTGCTGACACTGCTGGGCCATGTGACACCCACCTTTCGGTCCTGTTGGGCTGCTAACCACAAGGTCAGCAGTTCAAAACCACCAGCTGCTCCATGAAAGAAAGATGAGGCTTTCTACTCCCAGAAAGAGTTAGCCATGGAAACCCTGCCCTACAGGGCCGCTGTGAGGTGGCATTGACTCAAAGGCTGTGAGTTTGGTTTGGTTGGATCCAAGGAATGACATCGTGGGCCTGGGGTGAGGGCACACAGAGAGGAGGAGACCTGTGTCCTGTGCTCAGAGGCATGGTGGTGGCCAGTGGAATGAAGTGCTCAGAGAAACCTGACTGGAGTCACTTGTTTGTCTGTGTGAGCCCAACAGAAAGTTACCTGCTGCAGTCCAGCAGCCCTATGCCCTGCCACATCCTAAAGGTTGGCTTTGCTAGGAATATAAAGACACATTCATCTCTCCTCTTCCCAGACAGGTCCTTCCTCCCACATTTCCTACCTACGAGCACCAGGGAGCACGGAGCTCCAAGGGTGCTGTCCGGTGAGTGCTGAACCCAGAAAGACAGTGGCTCAAACTTAGCCATCGCACCCTAGGAGAACATTGAGGGTTACCAGTACAGGGTTGCTCTGAGTTGAAATTGCTGCGATGGCAGTCGACTCGGTGCCAGGAACCAGCAAGCTCGCCTGTCATCCTTGATTCCGTGCGTGTGTGTGTGTGTGTGTGTGCGCGCGTGTGTGTGTGTGTTTACAGCTGCTTCAAACCATGTCCTCTCCCCTTCTTTCCCACACACCACACCAGTCTCCTCATGAGTTATCTGCTTCCCTGGGCACGCCTCCCTCCCAAGGCGCTTTCTCTGAAACCCAGCTTCTACCATCTAAATGTGATCCTGCCACTTCCCTGTTTAGCAGTTGTTCCCTTTCGCGTTCTGAGTGGATTCCAGCCTCTTGGGCCAGCGCATGCAGTCAGTGAGACTCTGTTCCAGCGTCCCTTTGAATATTTTCTTACTTCACCGCCTCCTAGGACCCGTGTCACAACTGTGAGGATCTGCTTGCAGCTCAGTGGGTGCTGACAGCTCTCCTGAGCCTCAGTGCTCCCCGGGTCTGGAGTGTCTAGGGCTCTCACTCCAACTCCCTCTCAAGACCCAAGGAGCCATTGCTCCATCTGTTCTTCACCCCCTGAATCCCCCCTGCACTCAGTTCTAGCCTGCATGCCTCGAGTACCTTCCCCTCTCATCTCCTCTCTGCTAATACTGATGTCCTCTGGTCACAGGCTACAGGGGGTTAGACGGCAAGCCCTGTCTGGTTTAACTTTGCATTCCCAGCACCAAGCTAGGCGCCTGGCCCCTTGCGGATGGCCGGCCGCTCTACGTGGGAGGAAGACCTCTCTGCTGGGGGCTCCAAGCTGTCCTGAAGGTCCCATGCAGCAGAGATGGCTTTGCTCATGGCGACAGCCCCAGACCTACCTGACCCTTGAGGTTGGCCAGCTCTGCCTGGAGACAGAGGAGGGGGCAGGCCAAACAGTAGTTCCGCCGGCTCTGTCTCTTCCTTGTGGCCCAGGAAAGAGACCTCTGCATGATGAGCTGGTCCAGTCAGGCTCTCCTTGGCTCACTGACCAGTCAGTGCCAGCGCAAAGCAAACCTCTGGCCTAAGGTTCTGACTGCTGAAAAGGGTAGCGGGGAGGAGGTGAGGCAAAAAAGAGTAAACTCCATACACTCACCTTCGTGTGGGAACGTCAGTCTGAGAAGTCATGAGTCAGGCAGAACAGATATGTGTCACCGCTGCCCCTGTGACCTGCAGCCGTTACTGAAAGCCTCTTGTGCACAGACTGCTCTGAGTTCTGCTAGCAGGGACCGCGAGGAGTTAAAAATAGAGCCGGAGCAGAGTCGCTGCACTTGGCAGGCTTAGGCGAGCCCAGACCTAGAGCAAGGGGCTTGGTGGTTTTTTTTGGTTTTTTTTTTTTTGCTACCTTAGGGGAAGGGGGGAGGAAGATGGCTGTCTCAGTGCTTCTGAATCATTCATGTAGAACCATAGTGATTTAAGCAAGTGGGAGGAGGCAGGGAGGAAAGTGCGTATGCATGGGAAGAGGGAGCCCATGCATTATGTAGCAGGGAACTATTTTTTTCCTCTCTCTCCAAGCTATTCTTTACTTCCAGAGGGTTAGGGAAAGCCCGGGACCCAGGCCCCATGACACTCCTTTCCAAGGAGTTTCAGCAGGGGCCCCTCCTTTCCCACGAGGGGAATGCATGAAGGGTTTGCCAAATAAGAGCTTTCACAGATTAGCCAAAAAATAGATGGGCTTTGCAAGCCAAAGTCAATTGATTGAGAGTCGAACCTAGTAGAAATTGTTAGGCAGCTGGGGACATGCCACACCACTGAAAAGCAATTTGTTGTTGTTGCTGTTGTGAGGGTTTCTACTGGTGTTATTGGGGACACCAACCGCACTCTTTGAACTGGACAAGCATCTTGCTTTGCTGCTGCTCCTTTTCTGTTGCTCCTTCCCTATTCACGTAAACCGGCTGCAACGGTGGTTTCCCATCTTGCAAGTTGCTGCTGCCAATTGGATCCCATACAGAGAGGTACTTAAAAAGCCCAGAACTCCCAGAAGACCTGATATTGTGAACAGGTCAATACTACCTCGACGCCATCCCTGTCAAAACTTCAACCGTCTTCTTTACGGAACCAGACAAACCAGTGCTCATCTGTCTACAGAATGGTAAAAGGCGCTGAGTAACTAAAGCAATAATGAAAGACAATCATGGAGTAGGAGCACTCACACTTGCTGACTGCACAGGATACGACATGGCTAGTGGCACGTTGTTGTTCTTGTAAAGTGCCATCGCATCCTGCTGACGCGCAGAGCCCCGACGTACAAGAGCACGAAGCACCATCTGGTCCTGCGCCTTCTCACAGTGGTTCCTGAGCTCGGGCCCTTGGCTTCAGCCACGGGGTCAATCCAGCTTGTGGAGGTTCCTCTTCTTTGTCATCGTCCCTCTGCTTTACCCAGCTTGATGTCCTTCCCCAGGGCCTGGTCTCTCCTGATGACATGTCCAGAGGACTGGTATACCCTGGTCTTTGAAGAACTAGCTTTAAGGGCTCAAATTGATAACAGTGACCTGAATGATTAGATAAAGACTGTAGGAGGACAGCAAATTTATGTGAACGGGGCAGAAGCAAAGCAGAGAAGTAGGGTGAGAAGGGCCATACTATTCTAAGAATGAAATCAGACACACTCAACAGTAAATGAAGACTGTCCAGTCATTATATGGTTTGCTGTGTATACAAGAAGGTGGATTTTAAAACAGTTTGTGGAAAAGTTTGATACGTTTTAATTCCAATTTTCCACAAACTTTTTCAGTCTCCTTATATTCGCAACAACAGATAAGGGGATGGTAGTGGGGGGTGGGGTGGGAAGAGTATAATACTCAAGGCAAACATACTGTACTCACCAAGCTAAACAACTGTGTGGTTTTAAGAAGACCAGTCAGTATGTTGTTTACGGTTTAAAGATTATCCCATGGCAATAATTTCAGGTGCTCACCCAACCTTGATAGTTCTGGGAAGTTGAGAGTCCTTAAGAATTTTAAGTTCTATCATGCTTTTCCCCCACTTAGATCATACTTCCTTTATAGAACCTTCCATCAAAATCTTCAGGAATGGTAGCTGGCCACCATCTAGTTCTTTTTGCCTCAGGACAAAAGAAACAGCTTTTCATGGAGATCCATGTCATTCTGACACCTAGAATCAAGTTATCTTTCATTGTAGGTATAGACCAGTGGTTCTCACCCTTCCTGATGCTATGATCCTTAATCATTTTATTGGAGGCTCCTACAACTCTTCTCTCAATACATATATACATCCATTGTGTCAAGCACATTTGTACACTTGTTGTCATCATCATTTTCAAAACACTTGCTTTCTATGTGAACCCTTGGTATCAGTTCCTCCTTCCTCCCTCCCTCGTGAATTATTATAATTTTGCCATGTCTTACACTCTCTGATGTCTCACTTCACCTACTTTTCTGTTCTCCATCTCCCAGGGAGGGTGCTATATGTAGATCCTTGTGGTCAGCTCCCCTTCTCTCACCACTTTTCCCTTTCCCTCCTGGTATCGCTACTCTCATTATTGATCCTGAAGGGATCATCTGCTCTGGATTCCCTGTGTTTCCAGTTCCTGTCTGTACCAGTGTGCACCCTCTGGTCTATCCATATTTGTAAGGTAGAATTGGGATAATGATAGTGGGAGGGGAGGAAGCATTTAAGAACTAGAGGAAAGTGGTATGTTTCATCATTGCTACATTGCACCTTGACTGGCTCGTCTCCTCCCCGTGACCCTTCTGTTAGGCGATGTCCAGTTGCCTACAGATGGGGTTTGTGTCCCCACTCCACACTGTGCCCATTCACAATGGTATGGTCTTTTTTTTTTTTCTTTAATGCCTAATACCTGATCCCTTCAACACTCATGATCACACAAGCTGGTGTGCTTTTTTTTTTTTTTTT
>PVJH01046238.1:0-11923 GCA_004026705.1 Nesogale talazaci | reverse complement strand
TCCTACTCCCACCACCGGAGAGCAGTGATGCCCCCCCCCCAAAAAATGTTCATAGAACGCAAAAATAGTATTGCAATATATTTATTTAATTTTAAAACCCTGTGGAATGCAGGGCAGAACAAATTGTTAAAAAGCAGGATGTCTGGACTGCGGCCCGCTGGGACGGAGGTTCAATTCCAACCGTGGGGCTGGGCCTCCTACTCCCACCACCTGAGAGCAGTGATGCCCAAAAAACAAAAAACAAAAAGCAGGATGTCTGGTCACTATATATATATATATATATATATATATATACACACACACACACACACATATACACACATAGGAACATATATATATACACACACACAATGGCATTTTGGGAGTGTTACAAATCACAAGTTTGACTAGAATTACAGAGGTCTTAGAAAGCTATACACACACACACACACACACACATATATATATATATATATATATACTTAATTCTGCCGTTGAAAATAGCATTTCAGCAAGGATGTGTCCTAGTATTTCCTACGAATATCCACCCATAGATCACCTTAGCAGAGGGGCCTTCTCTGACCATCCTATTTAAACAGTGACATATCAAATAGTGTCCCCCGTCACTCAAAATCTTTTCCTAGCTTTAATTTGCTTTACAGCATGTAACAGATCGACATATTAAATATCTGTATATTCGTTTGTTGTTCCCCCTTCTCACCAGAAGGTAATCTGGTTGGCTGAGCCCTGGTGGCATAGTGGTTGTGTGCGGGACTGCGGCCCACAGGATTGATGGTTCAAATCCAGCAGCAGCTCTCTAGGAGCGAGGCTGGGCTTCCTACTCCCACCAGGGCAGTGATGCCACAAAAACAAAACAAAACAAAAATAGTTGCAGAAGGTAATCTTAAGGGCAAGGACATCCTCCAGCTTGTCCGTTGCTGTCTTCAACGCAGAGATTGTGCTCTGAAAAGCACAGGTGTTCAATCGACATTTCTCGAATGAATGAGTTAGTGATTGAAAATGAACGAACAAGTTCATTGAAGTTGTCAAGGGTTTGAGCTTCGTGATTGAAAATGAGGTGTAGGGCTGAGCCCCGGTGGTGCAGTGGTTGTGCGCGGGACTGCGGCCCACTGGGACGGAGGTTCAATTCCAGCAGTGGGGCTGGGCCTCCTACTCCCACCACCGGAGAGCAGTGATGCCCCCCCCCAAAAAAAAAATTTTTTTTAGAAAGAAAAAAAAAGAAAATGAGGTGTAAAATGACATTGGCATGAGGGAGGGCCACTGCTGCCAGGACTCTCGGGAGAAAGAGGTGGGTTTGGCAGGATGCAGAGAGGGAAATAGAGAGGGAAGAGGACAAGGAGATTGAAGGGAGGCAGGGGAAGCATAGCCATACTAGTTACGGATGAGACATTGCTGTTCTTTTTTTTTTTTTTTTTTTTAATTTTTAGGCATCACTGCCCTCAGGTGGTGGGAGTAGGAGGCCCAGCCTTTGCTCCTGGGAGCCGGCATTGAACCTCCATGCCAGTGGGCCGCAGTCCCGCGCACAACCACTACACAACCACTACGCCACCAGGGCTCAGCCGAGACATTGTTGTTCTTACAGTGTCTGTGTACAACATATCAAAACAGTCCCAGCTACTGTACCAGCTTCATAATCACTGCTATCCTGAAGTCCATTTTTACAGCCACACCGTCAATCTAGCTCCTTACAGGCTTTCTGTTTTTTGTGCTGGAAATTTACTAAGTGTAATTTTCTTCCCCGGGACTAGTCCTTCCTGCCTGTGTGTGCCCAGTACAGGAGGCCAAGTCTTGTCTTCTAAAGAGCATTCTGTTCGCACTTCTTCCGAGACACTTATTCGTTCTTCTGGCAGTTAAATGATACATTCCATATTCTTCACCGACACCATCATTTAAAGGTATCAGCTTTTCTCCAACCTTCCTTCATCATGATCCAGCTTGCCCAGGCACGTGAGGCTCCTGGAAATATGGTGGCTCGAGTCAGGGACGCATTAGTCTCCAAGTGACACCTTTGCTTTCTACTATTTAAAAGAGGTTTGATTTCGTGACTGCAGCGTCAATGAGGGTAGATTGTAGATTCGGATACATTTAAATCCTTGACAACTTCAATATTTTCCCTTTTCTTTGGGATGTTATTTACTGACGCGGCTGTGAGGGGTCCTAGTTTCTTGCCACTGCAGTGTAATCCACACGGAAGGTTGCAGTCTTGGGTGTTCATCGACCCATGTTTCAAGACCTCTTCGCTTCCAGCAAGAAAGGTGGTGTCGTCTGCATCACACCAGGGCTTAAGAAGTCTTCCTCCAATCTCGAGTCCACGTCCTTTTTCAAATAGGCTGTTCCTCACATTGCTTGCTCAGCACATCATTTGGAAAAGTGTGGTGGAAAGAGATAACCCAGATGCACGCTTTTCCTGATACATAGGACAATAATAATCATTTATGTGCATGCAGCATCAAGCCGAACACCTGAAAACATTACCAGGATGTTATTAAAATAGCAAACCAGTGGGCTGAGCCCCGGTGGCGTCAGTGGTTGAGTGCGGGACTGCGGCCCGCGGGCTTGGCGGTTCAAATCCAGCAGCGGCTCTCAGGAGCGGCACTGGGAAGCGCCTACGATCACCAGAGGCAGTGATGCCCCCCACCCCCAAAGAAAAACAAATAAAATAACACACCACTGAAAATGCCATCAAGTCAACTTCAAATCCTGGCCACTCGTGCATGCAGAGAAGAACAGATTTGCAGGGCTTTGGAGGCCATGCCCTTTGGGAAGCGGACAGCCAGGATGGCCTTCCAAGGTGCCTCTGGTTGGGGTTACTGACATCCATTGGGCCACTGGTCAAATGCTTAACCATTCACCCCATACAGTGAAGGTTACATCTTTTTGTTTTGTTTTGTTTTGGGGGCGTCTTGAGGGGGCATCGCTGCCCTCTGGTGGTGGGAGTAGGAGACCCAGCCTTGCTGCTGGATTTGAACCTCCAACCCAGTGGGCCGCAGTCCTGCGCACAACCACTATGCCACCGGGGCTCAGCCCGAAGGTTACATCTTTTTTTTTTTTTTTTTTTCCGAAGGTTACATCTTTTATTTTACCAATGACGAGCCTTAAATCAGAAAGTTCCAGTACCCTACCCAAGTCCACACGACTCTAAATGGCAGCACTAGAATTCAAACCCAACGCCGCCTCCCAGAAGAGGACGGAGCTGAGTGAAGGCTGATGCCAGCGTCTGCAACCTGGATCATTGCCAACATAGTCTGTCACTGTCAAAGCCAAGGAGGCCGGCCTGGGAGGATAATCAGAAAGTTACCATTTACCAATCCTTTACTACCTTCTAGACATTGCTTTATCAGTCTTAAAAAAAAAACCTAGCAATGATTTTCCCTTCATAACAATCTTTGAGGTGCGCACTAGTATTACACCCATATTGCAAATGCAAAGACCAAAGCAGAGAGAAGTTCTCAAATGGGTAGGCTCTGGTATTTACAGAGCCGCAGAGCCAGGATTTGGCTTCAGCGCCGTGAACGATCATAGATAGTAGACTGCCCCGGAGTTAGGTCATCGTGAATTTGGTAGACAGTAGATCATTCAAGCAGAAATGTCTGGTCGGCGATTATCTATCACTCAGGCCTGGCACTTTCAGGAGCCTCGGGTCCAGCCCTGGGGCCCATGCTGTGGCCTTGTCCTGATCCAGACGCTGCCCTCAGCCTGTGGATGGTAGCTCGCTTCTCTACCCCTTTCCCTCAGCTCGTAGGACTACCCCGTTTCCTAAACATTTCAAACCTAAGGTCAAGTCCTTGGGACCCCAGAACATGATTCACATGCTCCCCTCCATTGTCAATGCCCCCTCACCTCCATCTCCAGCTAGCAGTATTGGCCCCTCTCTCCATCTCCTCCACAAAATATATTCTTCCTGTGCTAACTGGGTAAATTACTCTGCTTTAATAGAAAGTCCCTTGACTTTATCTCCCCTGCACTACACACTAGACGTTTATTAGGCTTGGAACTATGATCGTGAACACAAATAAGCATGAGTCCTGCTTCATTGGGGTCTATGACCACAGAAACACATGTATAAAGATAAATAAAGTGTTGCTACTTATGTCCTACTGCATATGCAGGCATATATGGTGCATATTCTAACAAAACATGCTTAAACATGTTTCTGTTATCAAGTGGATGACTGCAGAAAAGTTCTCCTGGTGACAAATCTGTCCCTGTTTTCATGGCAAGGAAGGTGTCGTGGCCTGATAGGGCTTGATCAAGGGCAGTGTGACCGAGAGGAATTACTGAAACCCAAATGGAGGCTTAGTAGGATAGTGGGACAAGAGAAAAGTAAAAGGAAATAGAGGAAAGAACTATGAGACAAGGGACTTTTGTAGAGGTCTAAATACAGGCATGTATATATGTAAATATATTTTTATATGATGATGGGGAAATAGATCTCTCTCCATATATTTATAGGGCTAGTATTAAGGTAACAGATGGACATTGGGCCTCCACTCAAGTACTCCCTCAATCACGACAATCTTCAAGGATACCAAGAGCTATCCTACAAAGCTTTCAATGGGGAACCTTATCCCATTCACCTAAAGTGCTGATTCTGCCCTTCAGACTTCTGCTTTCTTGTCTCCAAAACTCAAAAAGATCATTTAATAAAGACATAACTTGATTCTCTCAAAGATACCGAAACTATCATTTTGACATGATGTAAAATGATTGGATAAAGGTTAGACAGATTAAACCATTGCCTTCAGAAGTTTAGAGACCTAGATAAAGGATAATATCAAGAAACAATAATGTCACAGTGGAAGGTCTGTATGGTTTTGCTCTAATACTTTTTTACGTGTTGCTGTTAATGCTGGTGAGTTGGTTCTGATCCACAGCGAACTTAGGCCATCTCACAATTTTTCCTGGGCCCAAGCTTCTGGGTGCAGCTGCTGTGTCCGTCCAGCTCATCAAGGGCCTTCCTTTCTTTCAAAGCTCTTCCACTTTGCCAACCATGGTGCCCTTCTCCAGACACAGGTCTCTCCTGAGACTACGTCCAAAGTATGTAAGTTGAAGACTTGCCCTCCTTGTCTCTAAAGAGCACTCTGGCCTTACTTCCTCCAACACAGATCTGTGTGTCCTTTTTTTTGTTTTGTTTTTTTGTTTTTGGGCATCACTGCTCTCCGGTGGTGGGGGTAGGAGGCCCAGCCCCACTGCTGGAATTGAACCTCCGTCCCAGTGGGCCGCAGTCCCGCGCACAACCACTACGCCACTGGGGCTCAGCCCCTGTGTGTCCTTTAAGGTGTCCCTGGTCCTTTCCATAATTTTCTCTAGCACATTTCATGTGCATCGATTCTTCTTTGCCCTTCCTTGTTCGATATCCAACTTCCACATGCATATGTGAAAGTACCTTGGCTTGGGTCAGGCACGTATGTAGTCCTCATGACTACATGACTCTAAAGAAGTCTTGGGCAACAGATTTACTCGAGGCAATATGTATTTTCATCTCTTGACTGCTACTTTCCTGAGCATTGATGGTGGATACAAGCAAAATGAAATCGTTGACAACTTCAACCTGCTCTCTACTGATCCTGCTGTTACCGAGGAGTGTAGTTGTGAGAATTTGGGTCCTTCTCACTTTGAATTTTAAGCCACACTGAAGGCAATACAATCTTCATCAGCAAATTCTTCAATTCTTCCTCACTTTCAGCAAGTGAGGTGGGGTTGTCTGCATGTAGCAAGTCGTTCATAAGCATTCTTCCCATCCTGATGCCACCCTCTTCTTCACAGAACCCAGACTGGCGGATAACTTGTTCAGCACACAGATGAACAGGTATGGTGAGAGGACACTACCCGGACCCATTGTAATGATCCTTGTTCTGTTCACACAACCATCTCCATGTGCCAGTTCCTTGTGAGTACAATGCCCAACTTCAGAGCATTGACAAACTGTTTCACTTACCCTCATGAAATTGCACTTGAGACAAACACTCTGCAGAAGTGGTGACTCGACTCCATTCTCCCCGAGCAACTGAGAAGCAGGAGAGCTAGGACTTGGAGGAGAGGAAAGGTGGGTTCAGGAACCATTGTCTCCTTTGCGAGCAGATCAGAAGCACTGAATGACGCCTGGATACCTTTAGTGAATATTTTAATGAATGATTCTATAGAAAACTTCTGGGCAAAATGTGGAATGGAAGTTCAAATTCTCAGACTCCAGACTTTCTGGAGTCATGTAAGCTAGATAAATCCTCAAAACTAGTGCTCTGAGGTCATCTTTAAACCTTAAACTTGTCTGAGCCCTGGTGGTGTAGTGGTTGTGTGTGGGACTGCAGCCCACAGGACTGACGGTTCAAATCCAGCAGTTTTGAAAGTGATGATGGCAACAGGTGTGCAAATGTGGTCTGCATACAATTGATGTATGTGTGGATCATGATGGGAGTTATATGAGCCCTCAATAAAATGATTTATTTAAAAAAAAGGGGGGGCTGAGCCCCAGTGGCATAGTGGTTGTGCGCGGAACTGCGGCCCACTGGGACGGAGGTTCAATTCCAGCAGTGGGGCTGGGCCTCCTACTCCCACCACCGGAGAGCAGTGATGCCCCCCACAAAAAAAAAATTGACAACTAAAAAAAAAGGAGGGAAAAAGAGGAACTTATACCAAAGGCTCAAGTAGAAAATATTTGGAAATGAAGATGGCAACATGTGTACAAATATGCCCAATACAAATGATGTATGGAATGTTATAAGAGCTGTAAAAAAAAAAAAGAGCTGTAAGAACACCCAATAAAATCATTAATAAAAATTTTACCCAAATAAATGAATTGGAATTAAAAAAAAAAGAAATCTCTCTTGAACAAAATAGTCTTGGGATCTTCTAAAAATAAGGCATCTATGTTCATCAAAAGAGTAAAAAGAGATTGGCTATACATATATATATATATTTGGGATTGATGAATTATAAAATCAACTCCAAAGTCACTGCCATCGAATCAAGACGGACTCATAGTGACCCTACCAGCCAGGAGAGAACTGCTTCTGTGCGCATTCAAGACTGTAACTCTTTCTCTGGTGGAGATTCCTACTGGTGGTTTCCAACTGAACTTGCGATTAGCGACCCCAAGGCAGAACCACCATGCCACCAAGACTCCCTATAGAAAACCACAACACCGTAAACAGAAAGATACAACTCCAATAAAAGACTTGGGTAGCTCATTTACTAATGATGACACGCAGGCACCCAACAATCATAGGAAGAAATTAAAAGTGAAATAGAAATTAAAACAACGAAGTCACCACCTCACACTGATATTCTTAGCAAAATCCAGTAAAAAATCAAAACCAATCTACACTGGAATGGGAGATTAGAACTCTCCTCCATGGCTGCTGGGGCTGCAGAATTGTACCACTGTGGCAAAGAGTACGGCGCTGCCTTAAACCAATGCTCATACAAATGCCTCGTGACCCTGCAGTCTCTCTACTTGGAATAGACCTTAAAGAAATAAAGAAAAAAGCATGAACAGATATATGCACATCCATGCTTACCACAGCAATTTCTGTAGTAGCAAAAAGATGGGAAAAAATTTTTTAATCTGTAGAAGAATGGATAGAGAAACTCTGGTACAGGGCTGAGTCCTGGTGGTGTAGTGGTTGTGCGCGGGACTGCGACCCACTGTGATGGAGGTTCAATTCCAGCTCACAAGAGCAAAGGATGAACCTCTTACTTCCACCACTTGAGGGCAGTGATGCCTGAAAAAAAAGAAAAAGAAAAAGAAACTCTGGTACATACACACACTGGGAGATTATGCATTCTTAGAAAACAGTGAAGAGCCTGCCAAACACCTCATGACATGGACAGAATGGGAGGACGTTACACCCTGCAAAGTGGATCAATCTCATAAAGATAAATGTTTTGTGACATCATGATGAGTATGGGTGTGGGAAAGGGTTTTCACACCAAAGGAAAAAACTTAAAAGACTATGAGGAGTCAGGGAGAACAAGAGGAGGGGCAGGGGGTGCGTGGAAGGCGACTGGGATCCTTTCACTCTCGCGATGAGAGGGCCTGTGCAATCCCCACAGTATGCTTCTTTCTATGGGTCTACAAATAAAAGGGGGAAATATAGCAAAAATGAATAAAACTAAATTTAAAAGAGTGTCTTAAAACCCCTCCAGATTCCTTACCCATCAGACCTAAGCACCAGTCTTGGTGGTTATCAAAGGAGGAAAAGTCAAGTTGAAACTTAAATTCCTATGTGACACATGAGTTAATTTCAAACAACATCAACAAGGCATGTCTGCCTTGAGCATTGCATTCTTTTAGGAACTCTCTCAATGGGGTCGGATTGACAGAAGCAGCTCAAAAGACTAGATGGGAAATGCCAGTTTTGCTAGTGGGGACAATTGGAGAGTACAATTGGTTGTCCAACTCAAAGCATGTAATTCACATCACTGCGTTGTACAGCTAGAAATGGTTGGATTGACACATGCTCTGCTGTGTACACACTCAAGGAGAAAGTGAACTTCAAATAATTTTTAATAATGAAAGATCCTTGAGGGCTGAGGCCCGGTGGCATAGTGGTTGTGCGCGGGACTGCAGCCCACTGGGATGGAGGTTCAATTCCGGCTCCCAGGAGCAAAGGCTGGGCCTCCTACTCCCACCACCTGAGGGCAGCGATGCCCAAAAAAACAAAAAAAAGAAAGAAAGATCCTTGGGGGCTGAGCCCCAGTGGCGTAGTGGTTGTGCGCGGGACTGCAGCCCATTGGGATGGAGGTTCGATTCCGGCTCCCAGGAGTAAAGGCTGGGCCTCCTACTTCCACCACCTGAGGGCAGTGATGCCTAAAATAAAATTAAAAAAAAAAAAGAAAGATCCTTGGGGAGACGATGTTCAAAATAAGAAATGGTGGATTGGGTGATCATGACAGGGGTGTGAACAGGTCAAGAGGCCAGGGAATGAGACTCGTCCTTGAAAGTGAGCCCCGGAGAATAGGCAAAGGTGAGGGCTGAGACTCAGAGGTTGAAGGTGGGTATTCATCTCGTTTTCTAAAACTGAGTTGTAGATATTGTCACAACCCAAACATACTCTCCCATTCAGCAGTATTCCAAACTGAAGGCGCTCTCTCTAAATAAGTCGCTCTCACAATCTGTTTCGGTAACCATTCCCTCAGCAAGCTGGTGATGCTGATAGACAAATTACAGCAACTCCTTTACACGTGACCCCCTACTTCTCATAGTTTCCTGGGTTGTGCCCACTCCCCTCCCAGTCTACCCCTTTGGGGAGCAGCAGTCTTACTAGTGATTTCTGTTGTTGTAGGACAATTTTTTCTTCCTGGGTCAGGCCTCACATGATTGATCTGGATTCAGATTTCATTCCATGCTATCATCCACACGAACATTATTTTACCTTGTCATTGCAATATTACTGGTAACACCAACCAAGAATTGTCTGTCTCACAGTTTCTTATCACTCTGTTTGCATCCTTAGAAGTTACATAGCTTTGTAATAGGTTTTGTGGAACTGATTACAACATAACAGCTACTTTGATTCCTGGCTATTTTTTGGGGGGGGGGGCGCATCACTGCTCTCCGGCGGTGGGAGAAGGATGCCCAGCCCCACTGCTGGAATTGAACCTCCATCCCAGTGGGCCGCAGTCCCGCACACAACCACTACGCCACCGGGGCTCAGCCCCCTGGCTATTTTTTTTAATCCCATCCAGAAACCAAAGGTTTCTCATTCTTCATTTATCCCCCAGCTCTCCATCCCCAACCCATTTTTTTCCTCTCCAAACCACATATTTCAATGAGTCTGAGTTATTGAAGCACAGCACAGCATTGTGACATCAACTAAATGAATGATTTATTTTAGAAAGATCAGCACAAAGCTGGTTCCGCGATGAGGTAGAGGTTAAAGACATTCCCAATATCCAGCTTTTCTGAATTGCTGCATCACTCCATCATTCCCCCAAATCAACCTCCCTCTTGCCTCAATATCTGCCTCCAGTCTCTGAGTTATGTAAAGAACTCGGGAACAATGCTTACATCTAACTGGTTTATTAAGGTTGTCACCGGGCACAGCTTGAAATCAGAAATGACTCTGCAGAAACAGAAACTTGAATACGGTCCTCGATCAGGATAGCTTCTTCTGGCCCTCTGCTCCTGGGGCCCGCTCAAGGCCGTCTTAGGTAAGGATTACAGCTCTTAGCTCTGGAAGCCCTGCTGCCACTGCCTGCCATCTCCTGGTCTCCTTGTTCCTGCCGCCTCGAACCAATAATGTTCTTGTTACTGCTCTACCTTTCAGGGAACTCTGGTGGTGCAGTGGTTACACAGGGGGCTGTGATTGCATGGTCGGCAGTTCGAAAGCACCAGAAGCCCTGGGGAAGAAAGATTGGACTTCTCCTCCTGTCAACGGTTTACAGTATCGGATACCCCCAGGGAGGGTGAGAGTCCGCGTTGACTGAGCGGCAGCGAGTTTGCTTTATGCTCTATTGCTATAACTTCCAAATCAGGATGGAGAGACTTTGTCAGCAGGAGAGACCAGTCCCTGGGGAAGAGCATCATGCTTGGTAAAGTGAGGGGCAGTGCTCAACACCAGGGGCGGCAACAGTGGGCTCAAACAGAAGAATCAGGGTGAGCGTCGCACAGGCGCGGGTGCAGAGGGCTGTGACGGGTGGAGCCGACTTGACTGTCCCTCCCTCTCTGACTATGGGCTTCCTTTTCCCCCTGACGACAAAAGTAACCCACCCCTCCCTTAGGGTTCCATCTACTTTACTGGCATGATCGCACCCTAACCCACAGTTTCCACGCATTTTACTGCCCAGAGCAGCGAGGGGTTCAATCCCCTTTGTGGACTACAAGCGCCTTAGCTGCGTAAGAATTGGGTGGGAGTTCCCAAAGACTATAGCTAAAAGAACCAGATAAGTAATGAATAATTCGTTGCACTGCAATCTTGTTTTCGATTGCTTGTCTTCTGGCTGCCAGTGAGTAAAAACCCAAACCAAAGCCTCGCCATAGACCCAACTCTACTTCATAGCAACCGTGTGTCGTGTTTCTTAGATGGTAGAAAACTGTTGACAACAGGCAAAAGACTGTTGTTTTGTTTTTCTTGTCTGACTGTCAATCTTTCCAGGAGCAGACAGTTTCCTCACTCTCCCACAGGCAACGCGTGGGTTTGAACCAGCTACCTCATGAATAGCAGCCCAATGTCTAACCCACAAGGACACCCGGACTCCTTCTAAGGAGTAAAGTTCCCTTGACAAAAACACCTGTTTGGTTTCTCAGGTGGGAAATAGCTCGTTTCTTGGCTTCACACGAGAAAGAATTCACACCGAAGTCTGATTTGTGATCCAAGTGGGTTTTATAAAGGACAGAAGTTTCCAGCTCCCTCATCAGACTGCACACCCACACGTGTAAAGAGAGAGTGCAAAGAAGAACCGGCCGGGACCACCGCAGCCACAGAAGCAGAAAGCAGGGGACCAGCAGGTGGTCTGCAGGTGCTGCTTTTACTGGGAGGACTGGCTGATGGTACTGGTTGACCCCATGGGCTGAATTAAGCTGACCAGGCCTACTCGGAGCCTTGGTCTGAATTGGCACATGCCCCATAGCTGGCATTGGCTTCCAACTTCCTGTAGGGGGCCCCTAGGCATTGAGAGGAACATCCCCCTGTCCCTACTGCCTGACACACCCACACCAATGCTGTCAACTCCATCTCTGTGGCCCTATAGGTAGGGCCTATTTCTTGCTCTTCCATGTAAAATCCAGGTCTCCAACTTGTCCAAGGCAAAGAGATGACTGTCTAAATCAACAGAAGGGTCACGCCCATCTCTTCTGGGGTCCCCAGCACATCACCCCATATCCATCTCCACCACCCTCCTATCGAGCGGCCCAGGAATGACACCGTTTCTGGTCTATGGATTCTTTGAAGGCCCTTCTACATCTGTCTCTGAATGGAGGTAT